>CBVK0101172427.1:0-14315 GCA_900067695.1 Picea abies
ATCCATCCCAATTAGACAGTCATAGGAACCTAAAGGCAAGATGTTCAAATATGCCTTAGCGTTTAGTCCATTCATGTCCATAAGGCATGACTTAACCATCTCATTAACTTTTCTTTTGGCTTCTGTAGCCAGCTGCACCAACCAAGATTTTCCATGCTTGCTTCTTGGAAAATGTAAACTTTCCACCATCTTAGGATCTAGATAATTATGACTAGCTCATGAATCAATTAAAATAGCAATGGTTTGGTTGTTGATCATACCTTCCACTTCAATCATATGTTATGGATATTCTGCTTGCTAGTTGTCCAAGGCTGCATAGATCCTTGGTACATTTTTGCCCATGTCTTCCATTGTTTCATCTTGTTGTACATTTTGAACAGTTCTCACGTTTTCACCTCTGTGAGGACAAACTCTGTACATATGATCTCCTTTACAACCCCAGCATTGAATAGGTGGTTGCCTTGGCCTTTGACTACCTGTGTCAATCATTCTGGGATCTTTAGGATTTTGTTGTCCTTGAGGATTATTTTTGAAGAATGGTGGCTTAGTTCCCTTCTTCCTCTGATCCATCTTGCATTTAATTTTGTCTTCCCAAGCTTTTTGGAAAGTTGGCCTTGCCTTCTGCTGATCATATAGGCATTTAGCTCACCTTATGGTCTCCTTTAATGTCTTTGGATCATCATACTGTATTTTTTCACTGATAAATGATGGCAATCCACTCAAATACCTTTGAATCTTCATTGTCTCATCCTTGATGAAAGAGATATATTTCAGCAATTCTAAAAACCTTCTTTCATATTCATCTATGGTCATACTCCCAAGATTGAGTTCAAAGAACTCTTTCATTTTCTTGTCATAGTACCTCTTAGTCAAGTATTTCTTCTCAAAATACTTCTTGAATTCCTTTCAAGTAACACTTTTCTCTTTAAGGTGTTGCACCTGCACAATTTGATCCCACCACAAGGATGCCTTTCCCTTGAGTTGATAGATGGAAATTCTACCTTCTACAAGAGAAGAATAATTATGCAATTGAAAATACTTTCTCATGCCCATCAGCCATGTCTCTGCATCTTCATCCTTCTTGTTCTCACCATCAAATGTAGGAGGTTTGATTTTGTTTATTTCTCCTTGTAGTTCATCCACCCCGAAACTCTTATGCTTCCTGACAGGGGATGGACTTGAGTTATTGTGTGCTCTCTTATTGGAATGCATCGAGGAGTGACGGTGATGTCTACTAACACTTCTTTCTTTTCTTTTCTCATCAGGAGACCTGTGACTTCCTGATTTGCTTGAGCCACTCTCCTTATCCAATTTCTTTTCTATTATGTTCAAGCTCTTCAACAACTTCATGTTGAAGTCATCCTACTATTCCTTGGCTCTCATAAGTCTTTCATTATCATCTGTATGGCTTTGGACATCCCTCTGCAAATTTTTAATGGTCTCTGCCATATTCATGTTTTCATCCCTTCCTTCTCCATGTTCATTGGAGTTTGTTCCTTCAATGCCCAAATGGACATCCATCCCTCTAATCTCATCCTCTTGACTGTAAGTCCCCTGTGCCTCTTCCATTACTCTAGACTCTATGTTGATCTTGATCTTATCTAATTGTTATTAACTTTGCAAAATGTGCATCCAACAAAACTTTGTTAGGCTAACTGTTTCAACAATTTCATGAAAAATATGAACCATTTTAGTTCAATAAAATATCAAAATCATTTCTTCTAATTTCCTGGAACATGGAATGCCTAGATCAATTTTCTAGGTGGATATTTATACTCCACTGTCCAATACCTTCCCAACACCTCCTCCCATGCTCAATTCCGAGTCTCGAGCAGAAAGTTATGGTTATTTGAAATTTGTCCATTATCTTTTCTGTTCATTTTTCAACTTGGCGCAACTCTGTGCTGTAATTATGCATTTTTGCACTTACTCCATTAGAGATTTAGTATGATCTCAATTGGTTTTCCTCATATACATATTATGGACACTCTATCCAAGTCTCACCTTTTCTTGGGTTCTTGGTTGCTAGTTACAACCTGCTGAAGTTCTAGGCCAATTTGTGTTTTTGGTATGGAATGCTACAAGTACCTTCTTTGCCATATTAAACACTTTTAGCATGCCCGGAAATTTAATTCAACTCTAGGACTGTCTTCTATGGCTCAATATATTTCCATTGACTTCTACTCCTCAATCTGATTCCGAAGTAGAAAGTTATGGCTCTTGGAAGTTAGATGGGTCTTAAAATTTACCGTTCACTGTTTATGTTGTAACTTTCTCATAAAGGCTCTATTTGACGAACAATTTACACCATTAGAAAGATATATCTGAGCTCTTTCATTTGAGGTGCAACACAGAGTGTATGTTGGGTATACCTCAGTCTCGTGGTTTTTGAGTTGCTAAAAACGCTCTTAAGGCCCTAAAAAATGCGCTGCAAAAAGATGACATCCAAATGATATAAAATGTCACAGAAAATCACTGGTTTTCTATTGTTATTCATCCTCCAAATGATTTCGCGTGAACAAATTTCAATATGTAAACCCATATTCACCATCCACAACAACAACATAAGGTAAATCGTGCTTCGCACACTTTAAAACCATTGTGTATCACTTCTCTATCGCGCCAGTAACTAGCGCGCACTACTTTTATGTCACGCGCCAATATCCACCCCACGCAATTTTTGCACCGCACGTTGATATTCCGCGTGCATTTCACTCGACAGGCTGCATCATGCCAAATTTCAATACACCCCCACCGCGCACAAATACTCTGTGTGCACCATTGACTAAATTATCGCGCGACAACATATACCCATATTGTGCGCGCACCAACCAAACTCCTATGCACTCTGCCAATACTGCGCACACCACACGTGCCATTATTATTTTTCTGTGTGGCACCCAAAATTTACTGCGCACACCCACATTTTTCCGCGCGGTACCCAAAATTTACTGTGCAGACCACACACCAACATTTTTCCGCACGATGCCCAAAATTTATTATGCACACCACACACCAACATTTTTCCGCACAGTACTAAATTTTTATCGCGCGCACCCGCACGCTAACATTTTCCACGCAGTGCCAAATTTTACCTATCCCAAGATTTTCACTATGCCACATGCATTTTTAGTGCGCCCAGCTGCGCACATTCACCTTTATGCGCATCACTTCCTTGTGAATTCCGCTGCAGAAATTGGGGCTTTTGCTTAACATTTTCCCCAATTTACCATAGACATTATGTAACCATGAAATCCGTTCAATTTCACCCCGATAACACTATTTCAACCTCTGCAACAACAAATCATTGTGGGTTGACATTTCTGGAACGAATTTTTCCCCAAACTCAATTCACGAATGGAGAATTTTAATCAACTAATTTCGCTCCATCTGTCATGGCTTCACTGTAATGTCAAATTCGACCAATTCCACGTCTGAATTTGCTAGAACAGATATTAAAATAATAATATCTGACCACTTGGCCGAATTTCTCGATTTTCTCACGAATTTAACAACATAAATTAGGGCTTTTCCCAATTCCACGTCGTTGCTTCCAAAATTTACCATGGACGCTCAACAACTCAAAATTTGGCCACTTGGAAATAAATTCTCTGTGAAATTTCTCTTCAACTCAACTTGTTTGGCCCATCTAAGCTCAGTGTTGAAAACTGAAGTTCTGATACCATGTTGTAATGTCCCCGACCACCCATGGTCGGGCCACGCTACACAAGAGAACGCTCTTGTTCTCTCAGAGGAACATACCGTAAAATACTCAGCATCCAACTGAGCTATGCCACATAAATTTTTCAAACTACATGCAATTAAAATATATACACACAAAATTCTTGCGAAAACATATACATAAAACGTAAACAGACAAATACATTTTGTAATTGCATTGATTCATACTGAAATAACAATAAACATATACATGAAATACCCATAAAAATAAACACAGTTATAACCGCACATATGATAACCTATAAAAATAAGCACGTAAATAACAATGAAGAATGTAAATTTATAACACAATTGGCACTTATCTTGGTAAGAATGTCACCAACTACGTGCAAAACTTCCATGAACCTCCTAGCCTTAGACCACACTGTTCATCACTCTCAACAGTGAGTTACCCCCGAGCTAGGACTAAACTCCACCCGGGTAAAGGGATTCCTAATGAGGCCAATGGCTCATAGACAGCAAGAAAGACTCTGTCTCAGGTGCTAACTCAAACCAACAGCCTACAGTCCCTCATTCTGCACATGCCTGTCCCACCCAGGAAGTGTATCCCTTCTCTGCTCAACAGTCCTTCGGCCGCCCCACTTCCTTTCTGGGCTTCAACAACAGGTCGGACAAGAAGTCTCAGAGCACTGTATCTGCAGTTTATCACCTTCAAGAAATCAATTCCCAACAATTCTCTCACTCAAAGAATTTCTCATGGGCCTAACAACCCGCCTCTTCAATATCCCATGGGCCTGACAACCTGTTTCTTCAGTCCAACTCCAAGCTAACCAGGTACACCAACAGATATGGCTATGGATACAGTTCCGGTACAGTGAAATGAATGTATGAAGGATAACTCACTGTGTGAGTGAAATGGTCATGGAGTCATGGCTGAATGATGGTTGAATGATGGAAGATCCTCTGAAATGAACTAAGTCCCAACAATATGTATGCATGTCCCCAATTTGACACTTGTCATGTTGGGAGCTACTTTGGCCCACTTGTCCCCAACTTTAGAACTTAGGATAAAATAATTATCCATACTTTATGATTTAAGAAATATTAATATAATATTCATTTTTTGCTTAAGGTCCCTAGCTTAGCCCTTTTCCTTAACTTTTGGCCCTCCCTTTCCCTAACTAGTAGAGTTTAGTCCCCCATCTCTTTTATTGTGGTCGATCTGCTCGCAGCGATGTATTTTATATTAATCATGAGGCATATACAAAAATAGGTGCACTAGCCTTTAACATCTAGTCTCTCTAGCCTAATCATCACAAAACGGATCACCAGCCTATATAACATAACATATACACAAAGGCTCGCTGGCCTCAATATCGCGCGCACTTAAGATGTTGTGCCCGATATCCTAGAATGTGCACACTTCATTATTTTACTGTGCAGTACATGCATGCACTATGCCATGAAAGGCGCATACAAAAATATATCAAACAGCTCGCCAGCTTAAGTACATTTTCATTTACATTTACAATTGGGTTCGGCCGAGGATATTACATCTCCAACTTCGTATTTTCCACCATCTCTGTGGATACCAAATTATCAGTGCTTCTATTGTCTATGATTACCTTACATACCCTGTCTCTGGACTTGCAAGTAGTTCTGAACAAATTGTTCCTCTGGACTGGTTCTCTTACCTCTTTCTCTGGCTTCACGAGAAATTTCCTCATCATGAGTGATCCTCCTTCTTCCATTGCTTCTTCCTTCATCTTTGTCTCCACATTCCTCTTTTTCACTTCAAAAATGTGAGCTTCTCCAACTCTTGTATTTTTTTTCTTAGTACATTCCCAAGACATGTACCATGTTTTTCCACAGGCATAGTACTTCACTTCTCCTCCTTTGCCTCTTCCTCTACCTCTGGGAAAAGAGTTTCTTCCTCCAAAGTGTCCTCCTCTAGAGCTTTGTCCTCTTTCTGCTTGACTTTGATACTTTCCAGCTTCTCCTATGGGATTCTGAAACTTTTCTCTGACATTTCCTCTTCCTCTATTAGGACTTTTTCCTTTGTTCCGTTGACTCTACTTTCTGGCCAATTTTTCATATGCTTTCAGGGCTACCCGATAAGCATCTTCCACAGTTCTCATTTTCATCATGCTAATCTCATCTTGGGTTTCATATCTCGGGCCATTAATGTACCTAGCAACCTTTTCTTCATCATTCTCCTTATGTCCTGCTCTTATGTTCATCTTGAAAAACTCTTCAGTGTACCCCTTCACTGACAAACCTTTATGTCTCAGATTATGTAACTTCATGAACATATTTATATGATAATCCTTGGGTATGAACTTAGTCTTCAACTTAGCTACCATTCTATCCCAATTCTTAACTTTAGACTTACCTTTGCATCTTGTGTCAACTTGTAATTCGTCACACCATAAAGCTGCATGTCCCTTCAACCTAGTTACTGCATGCTTTACCCTCTTTTCATCATCAATATCCTCATAGTCAAAGTACTTGTCTAAATCACTTATCCAGTTAAGCAGTTATTCAACATTCAGATTTCCTTGATACATCAGGACTTCCATTTTTTCCCTAGTTCCCATCTTGACAACAACTCTCAGCAATCACTCCTCTGTTGTTTTTTCTCCTACAACTTCTTTTACTTCTACATATTCATCTTCAGTTTCACTGACGTCACCAACTTCAGGTGCTCTTCTTTGGGTTGTCTCCATGTCTTCTAACCTTGCACAAAGTTGTCTCATTTCTCCTTCCATGGCTACGTTGACCACTGGTCTCTCTCTGTGTCTTCTTAGTGGCATAATTCTGAATTTTCCCTTTCTTGCACTACTTGATGATGTCAAACAAATCTCATTCCTTTTTCTACTAGTTGTAAACAAAGTCAAACCTCTGATACCACTTGATGCAAACCCCCACCACCTCCTGGGGCTTGCGTAACCTCCCAGTCTAGGATCAGTCAAACTAAGGAGATGAATTATCTCCCGGGCTCTTGATGAACGCTTAGAATTCGTTACCATATGCCTTGTTTCCTTTTCCATATGCGCAAATCTGTGTTTGTGAGGGTCTTAACACTCCAGCAGAGTATTTCACATGACCTCGGGCCAACACTGTGGGCTAATCTCCTTACACATCAAGAACTCCACCACTTTGGAGCTTCGAGCTTCGGGAGTTCAACTACAATGCAAAACAATCCTCCCGAATGTTGAATACGCGAATAACCGAATAACGGAGGTGATCAACAGCCCACAACACACACCGAGATCGACGGTTCACAGAGGTTCTGGGACTTTGGGCTACGGGAGTTTTTCCCATTCAAATGCATGATTCTTCTAAATGCGTGAACTTTGAATTCATAGATCGTACGACTGTCATCCGCTTTTGATGGACAGTCTTTATTTACTCTCCGCTCTGGGCTTCGGGGATTTTCACTACACAACTTGTGCTTCCTCCCCCAAGTCCATGAAATTCAAATATACGAGTGGTTCAATCATTGGTCCACATGTTCTTGCGAATGGATGGTCGAGATGGGCTCTGGCCTTTGGGCCTTCATGAGTTCTCGACCCAGAACAAAATACACCCCAGTTCTTTCAGAGTACCAACTCCCCGAACTACAATATCTATCGCCATGTATCCCCCGTCTACCAATGAACCAGATTAACTTTAGGCTTCTGGGACCTTGGGAAATCTATCTCCTTTACAATGAACATACAAAAATCGTTGAACACATGAAATCTGAAGGACTTCAAGGGTTAACAACCATGCTTCTTCTCTAGATCCAACAGTCGTGAAAGACTTTGGTTCCTCTCGAACAGATCTCGTCTGCTCGACCTCGAAAATGAAAAGGACTCTCCCTCCAATGAATTTTTCCTGCCATACCTCCTGATCTTTTCACTCTAGGTGACTCGAACCTCTGCACACTCCTTGCACAAAGTTTCCTTGGAACTTAATGGTTTTGTAAAACCTTTTGCGCACACCTTGCACCTGTTCTCCTTGGAACTTTTCAACACTTCAATAAGTGTTGGCCCTGTGCACACCTTGCAAGGGACTATCCTTCGAGATTCTATACTTAGATGAGTATAAGTGAACTCCTTTCACTCACTCAGCTCAACTCACACTATCTCTCCTAAGCTATTGATTATGTAATGACTCTGCCTTCGCACTCCTTGTGTGGGCATTGTGCACTCCTTGCACTAGCATTTCAGAAGAGAAACAATTGAAACTTATAAAACATCAAAGGTTCATTCATTCAACCATAGTGTGCACACACACATGCATATAAAACACATAAAGCAAATAACACAACATTACCCAGTTACTCAAAGGAAAAAATGTGCGGAGATCTTAAAGTAATTCTCTTCTATTATATTCATTCAAAAAATATGTTCACAAGTTCTTACAACTTTCCAACAAGCTTTCTTCCATATCCTTCAACAGTAAAATACAATATTTTTGAAGAACTCTTCTCAGTCTCTCTCTTTTCTCAGCAACCTCATTTGGGCATAGATTACATGTATTTATACATGAGGGGCTTCTTGAGCCTTCCCTTCATATTATTCTAGTGATTTCATATCACATTAAAATCATCCTACCACTAAGCTTATTACAATAAATGAATAATTACAACCTAAATATAATTCGATGCTCAAAATATGTACAATCCTAAATGTATTAAAAGGAAATACATCTCCTGGAGCTCATACAATGGCTCTTTCCTCGAAACTTTGTGGGGCCTTTAATTACAATTACGTTCAAAATATTAAGGTGGCGCACTCTCCTTGGAATTCAAATCAGTATGAATGTGCACGTTGGATATTGAGTTGTCCTCCACTTGGCCTCATTGAATGTTGATGGCGATGCTCCTGCATCATACTCCTTTGGAAAAAAATATTCATGGACTCATGTCCATGAGCTCCTACACTGTCTTTCCATGCTTTTGGATATCAGTCTTAGTTATCCAATTGGCATCTTCTATTGGATGATCTTTCCACTTAACCAGATACTCATAATAAAATTTCCTCTTGGTCTTCTTAGAAATCATCTGATAAAGAATCTTCTCTATCTATGGCTTCTCTGTTATGGGGATTTGTTACTTCCACTGAATCTCCTCATGTCCATCTGTCTCTTCTGTATCATCCATCATGTAAGGGTATAAGTCTTCTACATTGAATATTGGTGATATTCCAATGTCCTCTAGAAATTCAATCTCAAAAGCATTTGTAGCAAATTTTCTAAGGATCTTACAAGGTCATATCTTTTTCATCTTCAGCTTATTATATTTCCCTTTTGGAAATCTCTCCTTCCTCAGGTGTGCTAAGACTTGATCTCCAACTTTGAAATTAACTTCTCTTCTTTTTTGATCTATCCTGCTTTTGTATTTTTCCTACTATCATGTAGTTGTCTCTTGATCTGATCATGCAACTTTTGCATTTCGGCAGCAAAATCCTCTGCTCCTGCACTTCGGAATTCATCTCATCCCAAACCTCTCAACTCTGAAATTCCTCTTGGATGCATTCCATATACTATTTGGAACGGGCCTTTACCAGTCCTCCTATTCCATATACTATTATATGCAAACTTTGCTTGGGGCAGAATTTGATCCCACTGATTGTTATGTTCAGTGACCAAACTCTTTAACAAATTACCTAAACTTCGATTCATAACCTCAGTATGTTCGTCTGTCTGAGGATGATATGATGAACTGAAAGACAATATTGTCCCCAGCATCTTCTACAAGGTTCTCGAAAAGTGTCCCACAAATTTAGTATCTTTGTCTGAAACTATACTCCTTGGCAACCCGTGCAATCTCACAATCTCCTTGAAAAATAAATTTGCTATGTGGGTAGCATCATTGGTTTTCTGACATGGTATAAAATGTGTCATCTTCGAAAATGTGTCAACCACCATAAATATTGAATCACTTCCCCTCTAGGTTCTTGGTAATCCCAGAACAAAATCCATGCTTATAGCATCCCAAGACCTGCCTGGAATAGGTAATGGTTGATACAATCCAGTGTTATGTTGCCTTCTTTTTTCATTTTGGCAGATTCTACATATGTCCATGAACTTCTTCACATCATACCTCATACCCGAGAAATAGTATGAAGAACTCAGCTATGCATACATTTTATCATGGCCAAAGTGTCCATCCAATCCTCCACTATGCTTCTCCTTTAGCACGTTCCCCCATTGAGAATTTCGAGATACACAATCGATTTCCCTTAAGCATCAGTCCATCTAGGATCAGATGCTCTATCCATTGATTTTTGTCTCTTATCAAAGGGTTCTCACATGCTTCATAAGCTTCTTTGAAGTCTCGATCTTCTTGATACATTTTCTTGAGGTGTTCAAATCCTAAGGTCTCCACTTGAAATTCCTGCAAGATCAAACATCTCCTGCTCAAAGCATCTGCAACTTTGTTAGCGCTTCCACTAATATTATTAATAACAAAAGTAAAATTCTGCATGAATTCTACCCATTTGGCATGTCTCTGGTTCAATTTCTCTTGTCTGGTTATAAAACACAAATCCTAATTATCAGTATACAAGACAAACTCCTTTGGGATAAGATAATGCCTCCACTTTTCCAAAGATTGAATTACAACACAAAATTCCTTGCCATATGTTGAATACTTTTTCTGAACATCATTCATCTTCTCACTGAAATAAGCAACAGGCTTATTGCCTTGACTTAAAACTGCGCCAATGGCTACTCCACTTGCATCGCATTTAACCTGAAAAGTCTTTTTAAAATATGGAAGAACTAAAATAGGTTGTTCTGATATCTTTTCTTTTTATACTCTATATCCCTTCTCAAATTCTTCTATCCAATTAAAAGATTTATGATCCTTCTTTATGGTGTCCAGTATGGGTGCACAAATACTGTTGAAATTCTTGATGAATTTCCTGTAAAAACTCGCCAACCCATGAAAACTTCTTACTTCAAACATGATTTTTGGATAAGGCCATTCTTTGATTTCATTCACCTTTTCTAGATCCATCTCCATCTCATTTGAAGAGATTACGAACCCCAAATATATAAGTTTTATTTTCATGAAAGAACATTTCTTCAATTCACCAACAGTTTTTCCTGCTACAACCTCCTCAACACCATCTTCAAGTGTCTCAAATGCTCCTCTTCAATCTTACTAAAAACTAGGATGTCATCTAAATAAATAATTACAAACTTACCAATAAAATATTTGAGTATTTCATTCATGAACCTCATAAACGTGCTCAGAGCATTCGTTAATCCAAATGGAATAACAAGCCACTCATACAATCCTTCATTTTTTTTGAATGTTGTAAGAAGATGACCTTGAGGAGATTACCAAGGAATGGTTGGCAGACCTCCTTGTTGTAGCATACCCCGCAGAGATGTCTGACGTAGATAGCCCTGAGGCTATGCCAGATACACCAGGACCACGCAAGACTAAGAAGGATGTGGAAGTTCAAGATATCCACAACACATCCACGAAGACTGCTTCGCTCTCACCTGTGAAGGGAGGTGATGATGAAGAACTAGGGGGCACAGAAGTTGAACAGAGCAAAGGCGAGGTTACCCCACCTAGGGATGAGTCAGATCCCTCCAAGAAAAGGAAGATTACCCCATCGAGGCCCTCATCCAGAAAGAAAACTAAGGCCACTCGCACCATGCTTAAGACTACGCTTACCCCGGATGATTTTGACTTCTTAATTGTCGTGTTGAATGATGTTTCATTAGAGCTCGCAGAAAAGCAAGAAGCAAAGAAGGAGGAACTATTTCGCCGGATCACGGGCGAATTCAAAGAAGCGCAACAGGCACTTCAGTCCAACTAAGCAGCTTCTACAACGTCGTTAACAATGAAAAAATCATGAACATGTGATGAGCCCACACAGTTACGCTAGATCGCCGAGAAAGTCGAAGCTTGCCTTCGACGAGCTCAAGAAGACATAGCGAAAGCCACCCAAGCTTTGGCGCAAGCACAGGGTGCACATGAAGAGCAATGGAGAAAGGAAGAACAGGAGCAGCTTGACTTACAAGTGAAATGGGAGGAGGAAAAAGCCCAGTTACAACAGAGCAAGGACAAGTTGCTAGCAGAGCAACTTGAAACACAAGAAAGAGTTCACAAGGCACTGCGCTCTGTGACAATCATAGAAGTGAAGATGGAAGATCGTCTTCCACAACAGGTGACCCAACTGGAAGCAGTAATCCAACAACTTCAACAACGCATCACAGATTTGGAGCTCTACACAGTGCCTGAGACACCCCAAGAGATACAAGATCTAAGAGAAGCCACTGCTCGAAACGCAGTCGACCGATTAAAAACTTTGTCTTTGGAATGTAGGCAACTAAGCACTAGAAGTGCCCAAACCTATGAAACCCTCGCAGAGAATCTAGAATTGCAGACATTGGAGGCACAACTCCATGAAGCAAAGAAGCATGCAGATATGCTACAAGTGCAACTAAAGTCCGTGACCCCAGTCGAAAGAATGAAAAGGTTTGCAGAGCAACGCTCAGCCCAACAACAAGTACACACGCTGCCAAGTAAAGTAATGGAAGTCTCTCAAAGACTGCAACCACTCCAAGAAAATGCATGCCAACTGTTCGCCGAAATTGAAAGCCAAGGAGATGAACTCGAACAGGGTGTCATCACTACAGAACAACGCCTGGAAGGACCACTCAATGACACAGTAATCTAGGAATTTACCGAACAAGAGGTTGTCGCACTGCAGTAGGTTGAAGCCACTTGAGCCAAGCTCGAGGCATTCAAAGCGGAATTGGTCAGACCCAAGTGACTCGGGACGAGTCACAGGTGAGTGTTGGGGGCCTGTTGGCCCTTGACCAAGTTTAAGAATACTTGGTCATACTTGACCACTTTTGGGGGACTGCGACAACTTGCCAAAGATGGAGTGCAACGTGAAGTGGAAATTAAGGAAGCAAGACCTATTTTTGGGCCCATTTTAGGGTTTTGGGTTGATGTAACGGGAAAGGGATGTTGGCCCGTGGGTTTACCCATGTTTAGGCCCATTTTGTAATCTATAAATAGATAGGCAATGTAAGAAATAGTAGAAGTTTTTGCTTAGTGCACTTGGTGATTGCTTAGTGCAAGTTGGCTACAGTGCTAAGAGTTGGATCTGTGTGATCAAGTATTGTAAGGCTCTGTGCATTTTGTGTAAGACTTGCAGAGCTGAGTGCAAGTCCCTGTGAGAGACTGTAGAAGGCTTTATGCTGAGTGCAAGGAAGAAAGATCTAGTGAGCTGCGCAGATCTTCTGTCATGTGTGAAGTAAGGGTCATTGAAGCTCCGTGCTATAAATGCTTGACCAAGATAATATAAAGAAGGATTTATGGATGTAGCCCCAGGGTGGGGGTGAACCACAATAACTGTGTGTATAGTTCTTTGTGCTTCGCTCTAATGTGTTTATCTCTTTCTTGGCTAAGTGCTTGATGTGATTAAGTAGATCTAGTTATGCTCTGTGCTGATGATATATGAATGAACGTTAGATCTGATATATAATATGCTTAGTGCTTGATCTTTTGAATCTAACCTATATTTTTGTGGCTAAGTACTGAATCATCCTTAGTATAAGTATTCACTGCGATGCTCTGTGCTTTCGGTGAAGTGTATTAATGAATATATGTTAAGGAATAATTGATGCTAAGTGTGATGTAAGCAAGATAATCACAGATCTGTGTCCCAACTAAGGTTGCAGACATCTGAGTCCTGCAACCACCCCTGCCTCTACCTCGAGTGAGACTTCATCTACTTCGTAGGTGTTGCCAAAAGGGCTGGTAGTTAAGGCTTTGTTGGTGCGCTCTTGAGCGTTGAACCTTGGGTCTGCCCTTGTGCCAACATGAGTGATAATAGATGTAGTAGAGAACTTGTTGAGTCATGAGGTCCATTGGACATACTGGGAGTGGTTCAAAATTTCCTTTTATAAATTGAGTCCATTTACTATTCAAAGACTGAAGTATGGTGTAAATTAACCACGAAGAGATAATTCAAAGTGAAAAAATATTGTTTAAAAGGGTGAAATATTTTGCAGGACTCAAAAGCCTCCCTTTGGGGAGATGTGATCTAAATGGATCCTTGAAGAAATTGAATTTGCAAAGCACACGTCTCATAATTCTCTTTATGAAATTTATAGAGATTTGTGCATGCAAAGCTATGGATTAAATCAAAAGGAAGTTTTACCTCCACACTATCCACTTTGTATAAATCTTGGGCAAAGGACTAAAAAAATAGCTAAGGCAAGTGAATGCATAGATTTAGTAATGGAATGCGGACCACCACCTGTGATCCGGATTATTTTCGGCACGAAATGAGAGTGGAGATATAATAAAGAAATGCATAGAGATATTGCAGATATTCAATAATATAACATAAATGTATCATAGATGCAACCATAAACACAGATATACAGTGATACACGATTTCTATTAATCAAAGAAATGTACAGAGACTGTAAAAATACAAAGTGAAAGACTCGCTAGAATGGTGGCAGCTTATCTCTGAAAAGAGATGTGACGGTTACTCGCATTCGCAAGAATATGGTTACAATGAGGCTCTGAAGGCTTTTTTACAATAAACGGGAATGCCAAAAGTCCTAGACATCCAAAAACCTAACCCTAGGAGATGAAGCGC
>CBVK0101172436.1:0-10282 GCA_900067695.1 Picea abies
TCACATAAGAAAATCCAATTGAGGTGATTCTTACACCATTGGAAATGTATCAGTGTGTAGAATATAAGCAGTGGCTCCATAGTAAGGTTCATATCGTAACAAATGGTTTTTTGATGCCTCAATTGGATCTAGAAGATTTCAAATAGTATTTTTAACCCAAATTTTTAAATTTGGAGGAACAACTAAAATGGTTCAGCAAGTTGATTCCTCCTATTCTTTCACCCATAAATCATAGAGATAGGTGACGAATAATATGATGATCCATTCCATATCATAACTCCATATTTAAGAATAATTTTGGTCCCCAAAAGTTGCACTGAATAAGGTGAGGAAAGTTTTCCTCTACCTTCTCCCTAGAGTATAACTCTGCTTTTCTTGGAAGTTGTCCCTTCAACCCAATATTCTAAAGGCCATGCTATCCCTATAGTGTAGTTATAAACCTCTTCTGCAAAATCGTGTCCTCTACCAACTCTAGCTGAGCATCTAGTGCTAAGTCCTCTATGGAAGGTAGGACCTGCTCCTCCTTAGTGCTAAGTCCTCTATGGAAGGTAGGACCTGCTCCTCCTCCTAATCCAATATGGAAGGTTCATAGAGTTTGAGATTATCCACATTCACTACTAAGTAAATGCACATGTATGGGGGTATAATAAGTCTACATGAATTATCTCTCACCTTTTCCAATACCTCAAAAGGAACATACTGTAGAGCCTTTATCTTCTTACCAGGACCTTGTATTATTTCTTTATTCAATTGTAACCATACTTTATCTCCCACTCTAAATATTCTCTTTATTTTTTTATGGTTGTGTCTAGCCTTGTACTTTTCTTGTCACTTCTGCAACATCTACTATATTTTCAAATGGATCTTCCTAATCTTCTCAACAAATTTTTCCACCTTTAATTCATCTCTTGTGAATTCCTCCCTCACTCCTCCTTGATGTCCATACACAACATCTAAGGGTGAAGGTGGAAAATATCCAAATAAAGTTTCAAAAGGTGACATACTAGTATAAGTGTGGACTAATTTGTTACAAGAGTCTTGTGCATACATCATATTTTCATCCCACATCTTGAGATGCTTTTGATTGTAACCTCTTAAAATATGCACCAAAGTCCTATTGAATAATTTTGTCTTCCCATATATATGTAGATGGAATGTTGTATAACTCTTGAGCTTAGTGTCCATATTCTCCCACAATGTAATCCATAAGGAACTCAAAAATCTTGTGTCCATGTCTGAGATGATGCTCCTTGTTATCCCAAAGGGTACCTAGACCTATTCAAAGAATAAGTTTATTGCTTCCTATCCCTTGATGGTATTTTTTACAAGGAAAGAGAATGAAAATTTCGCTAAACATGTCAACTACCACAAATAAATACTCATTTCCCTTCTATGTGGTTGATTGACCAGCCACAAAATCCATGGAAATGCTTTCCCAAGGACCAGTGGGTATCGGTAAGGGATGGTATAGAACTTGCTTCATGTTACTTAGATTGATGGTACAACAAATTATACATCCTCTAATATATCGTGCTACATATTCTCTCATTATGGGACAATACACACACCTCTGTAATTTGGCATCTATCTTCCCAACACCAAAATGTCCTGCAACTTTAGAGGTGTGAGCCTCTTTGATAAGATGTAATATTTCACCTTTAGGAACAAAAGGCTTGTCAATATTGTAGATTATACCATTCTGAAAATGATAGTCATCCTTGTTTTCACATTATTCTATATGAATATGGTCCTCTAACTGTTGTAACACCTCCTTGAAGTCCTTGTCTTTTATGTATGCCTCTTTTTATGCATCATGGGTAAAAGGCTCCATGTGGATATGAGTTCCCAAAGTTGTAATATTATATGTGGTTGGCCATGAAAGCGTGTCTTCCAACTTGTTTTTTATATCATTCTTATACTTTATGACCAAATGAAACTACTATAATAATCCCATCCATTTGTAGTGACCAGTTTATTGTAACTTACTCTAGGTATGCAAATATTGGAGTGATTGGTGATCTCTTTGGATGATGGTCTCATTTCCCATCAGATGATTCTTACACTTTTTGAAATATTGTATAAACACTTAGAACTCCTTTTCATAGGTAGGGTAGTTGAGGACCACCCCATGAAATACTTCATAATGATAGAAGATAGGCCTTCCTCCCTACATTGGGACCAATCGCATGGAATACCCACTTGCATTTGTCACCACTTAGAAGGGATTCCACAATTTTAGTAGCACAATCACTGGTGCTTGACCAATATTTATTTTCATCTCATCAAAGGCCTTCTACCTATTCTGTAGATTTTAAACTTGTACAATATTTTACTACAAACATATTTTCAATAAAAGAACAAAAAAATTACAATGGAAAATACACACATTACATAGATATTTTTCCCCTGGAAACTCAAACCAGGAA
Source organism: Picea abies (assembly GCA_900067695.1). Taxonomy (NCBI): domain Eukaryota; kingdom Viridiplantae; phylum Streptophyta; class Pinopsida; order Pinales; family Pinaceae; genus Picea; species Picea abies. The sequence continues at coordinate 2,427 of CBVK0101172436.1, forward strand.
AACCAACATATTCTATATTCATTCATAGTGGTACATTGTTTACAATACAATATACATATAGGATCTAGCGGCATCCAAAACCCTAACACAATGAATTGGATTAGTCAACAACCCTAATTCCTTAACCAAAAATAGAGAACCATAGGCAAAAAACCATGTGTCAAAAAACCACCCAAAAATGTGACATGTTTCCCGAGGAAAAAAAACATCTTGGGGGCATTTCCCTCGAACCCTCGTGTGAGAGTATTTTTCCCCCCTACACCCCCATCAAACCCCCCTGTGAAGAATATAACACATACCCAACAGAGGATGTATCAAGTGTTTCCATGGTGTCATTCTTAATGCGACATATGCAGAACAAAAATGCGACACTTGTGACAAAAGTGAGACACTTGAGACAATGAGAATGTGACATTATCGAAGTGATGAATTTTGACGTGTAACAGTGATGTCATCAATATTTGATATTTTTTTTGGTTTCTAGCACACTCCACCCATGGATCAATACCTACCCTTACATTTTTAAAATTCCCCACCTTTTAAACTAGTCAATCCCCCAACAATGGAAAAGACAAGATGAAGGATTTCTAGATGATAGAAGCATTGGAGATAGATTTTATGGGTAACCTTATCCAATCTTTGAAGGATAAACGATCTATGTACCTCAAAATGAATTTTTCCCACAAACCACCATAGTTGAGGAGCCTCGATAAAATGTTGCCTACTATAGATTTTCCAAAATGGCGAATATCTTTTAGGTCGCAACCTCTAGCTTCTCTATAAAAATTTAAGGCATTTTTTTCTCATATTTTCAAGCTCACTTACATAAATGTAGGCCATAGAATGTTGATACACTAGGATTTTCTTAAGAATAGATTTGAATAAATTCAATTTTCTCCCTATTGACAACCATCTACTGCATCGAGAGGTTATTCTCCTCTCTATTTTTTGATACAACCACTCTCAATCTCTAGATTCTTAATAGTTTAACTTTAGAAAAAATCACATGTATTTAAGGCCATTATGGAAATCAATAGAATCTCCCTAATAATATCCCTTTGTTTACCCTTTGAAAGGCCATTGAAAGAGATGAAAGATTTTTCTAAACATACTTCCATACCTATTGCTTTGCAATATAAATATAACTCCTTGAACTTCACAACTTATTAAAGAGACCCATTCCCAAACAACCACACATCATTCACAAATAATAGAGTTATAAATAAGGCTCTTCCCATTTTTATACCTTTGATGTTACCCATTACTCTAATAGGTATCCATTGATTTTCTAGAAATTTTTACTACAAGTAAAAAAAAAGGGGAACAAGGGACACCCTTGCATAAGTCACCTTGTTGGCTTAAAGAAACTGGAAGAAAGACCATTTATAAGAAAATCCAAAAAAATCAAGGATAGGCACCCAACTATACAATTTATTGTTAGATTTTGGTAGCTCAGAGGTACTTATGCATTGGCGGCACTCAACATGTGGAAGTGACTGAGCACACTTTTTCCCGAGTGACTTTATAATGAGTTTTTATAAAGTGATTTTATAAAGTTGGGTATTTTTATTTTTTTAATGTAAAAGTGACTTTATGATGTTATGGATCACTTTAGTGACTTAAGTGACCTCAACAGATTATTAAGTCATGATTGTTGATATCACAAGGGAAAGATATAATCTTGACCGTCAATCTAATTGGAAGACCAAGGGTTAGGGAAGTTACATTTCAAAATTGATTAAAGGAATCTCATGAGGGAGAGGGAGGGTGCACTTTTGAGGAGAGTGAGAGGCAGTTGAAGAGTCGTGACTTTCTACAAGATTTCTTTGCTTGGAGGAAAGAGATACAAAAAAAGGGACTTGGCACACATCCCTAGGAGAGGGATTGACACGAAGTCCAAGGAGAATTTACAACATTCAAGCAATCCATACAACAACTATAGTAGAGGTCGTACAACAAGAGGAGGCACAAAAAATGAGGTTGTGAGTATACAAAAAGATTGGCATGATTTTCTATGCTAGTTTGTTGAAGTTTTTGTTCTGTTCCATATTGATTCTCTTGGCACAAGTTTTCATACATTTATATGATTGTTTGTGGAGGTTTGTTGGTTGTTCTGGGCTCTACTAGCCATACAGTCAAGGAAATATTCCCTAGTTACACTCTGGCACAATTTGTATTGAGGGATGACTTGCTGAAGTGAGAGATTTTCTGTGTTGTAATGATGATGTTATTTGTTGTTGTATAAACTATGATTTTCCTTGAGAAAAATAAAGATATTTTTATCCTCAAATCTGTCCTTAAATTCCTGTGTATTTATCAAGTGGTAATTTTCATATTTTTGTGCCAATTGAGAATTATTGTCTGTTGTTAAAAAGTTATTTCCATTGCGATTTTATTTCAGAACTTGTCTAGTAGTGTTTCTACTCATAAAGAACAATTGTGTGGATTTTAGTGCTTTATAGGAGTCTTAAATCTATTTTAGACTAAGTGTTTATTTTGAGATAAATACATTTTTTCAACATGGTATCAGATCAAGTGCTCTGAAGTTCAGTGGGCATCTTTTGCACTTGGGACAACAAGTGATTTGTTGGAGCATTAGCTTGAAGAAGGGAGAAGAGGTTCTTTGTCAGGTGGAAAAAAATGGCTTCCAACATCAGGTTTGAATATAGGTTGGAGGGGATCTCCAACTACCTGTAGTGGAAAGTTAGAATCAACAGTGTTCTCAAACAGAACAAATTGTGGTCATTTGTGAACACCATTGTTCCTGTACCTACTTCAGATCCCATATCTCTTGATGTTCATGAGGTGAAGGAAGAAAAGAATCATATAATCATATTGGATGGGGTCAAATACCACCTAATTCCACACTTGGATGAGAAGAATACAACCAAAGAAATGTGGGATGCACTGAAAAGTTTGTATGAGGAAAATAATGAGAACCAGAAAATGGCTCTCTAGGATAAGATACATAGTGCTAGGATGGCCAAAGGAGAGAGTGTGGCCACCTACCTCACCCAAGTTGCACATGTGAAGAATGAGTTGGCAGTTGTTGGAGAATTTATTCCTTAATCAGAGTTGGTGCAGATAGCCCTCAAAGGCTTCACCAAGGAGTGGGAGGGTTTCGTGAAGTGTGTGGTGGTGAGAGAGAAGCTTCTTGACTGGAGTTGGTTGTGGGATGACTTTACATAGGAGGATATCTGAGAGGGGTCTTAGGAAAAGGTAGTGGATAGTGCAGATGACAAGAAAATTTCTCTTGTGGAAAAGATAAATGAGAAGAAGAAGGACATGAGAAAGATGAGATGATTTTCATGTCACAAGACTGGCCACTACACTAGTCAGTGTCTGAACAAGAAAAAGAATAAGTCAAAACCAAAGGTGTCAGCATCAACAGAGATTGCAACATTTTTTGAGAGATATGAGAGGGAATTATCTCTCATGACTGGTCTCACGGGCAGTGATGCCTAGCGTTTGAGGACATTGAGTCGTGGTTTGTGGAAAGTGGAGCTTCTCAACACATGATAGGGTTGAGGTCATTTTTCATCACTCTTACAGAGATAAACTCAGACTGTAAAGTGAATTGTGGAGTCGACCCATGACTTGCAGTAAAGGGGTTTGGAAGGGTTATATTCCAACTAAATTCAGGAGGTTTCTGAGGTATTGTGTATTCCAGAGTTAACTGTTAACTTTCTCTCGGTGTCAGCTTTGGATGAGAGTGGATTTTGAGTTATCTTCTATGATGGACATGTGTTTTTATATCATGTGGGAGAAACTGTTAACACAACAGTGATGCTTGGTGTCAGGTATGAGGGAATGTACAGGTTGTTGGGATGACCCGTGTTGTGATCTAGTGGATTTATGGACTCAGATTCTATTTTGGAGAGTGGGCAGGTTGCACGGGAGAGAGAGTTGATATCGGGGACTCGGTCCTCTTCTCGGACTCTCATAGGACTCAACAGGAATGAGTGGACATGGATGGATGCTCAGGAGAGTGTGCAGTCTCATAGGAGCATGTCTTCAATTCATGGAACAACAGAGGTAGCAGCAGAGGCTTCCAGTGCAGTGGGAGTAGTGACTTCCTGTTCTAAGGGAGTAGACACTTCTAGTACAGTGGGAGCAGTGATTGCAGTTGTAGAGTTGGAGACGGATTCTAGTGGTGATACCAGAAGTACCTCTCTCACTAAGAGGGCGTGTTAGATTTGGTAGCTCAAAGGTACTCTGTATTGGCAGTGCCTAGCATGCGGAAGTGACCGAGTACATTTTCTCCCTAGTGACTTTATAATGTGTTTTTATAAAGTAACTTTATAAAGTGTTTTTATAAAGTTGGGTCTTTTATTTTTAAAGTGTAAAAGTGACTTTATGATGTTATGGGTCACTTTAGTGACTTAACTGACCTCAACGAATGATTAAGTCATAACAATTGATATCATGAGGGCAAGATTAGATATTGACCTTCAATCTCATTGGAAGACCAAGAGTTAGGGAAGTTACACTTTGAAATTGAATTAAGGCAACTCATGAGGGAGAGAGGAGTGCACTTTTTGACGAGAGTTGGAGGGAAGGTGAAGAGGCACACATCCCAAGAGAGTTTCTTTGCTTAGAGGGAAAGAGCTTTAGCAGAGGAAGCTGGGGATTGGCACACACTTCAAGGCAGCTTCAACATTAAAGAGTTTCAGTACCATACAGCAAGTAGGGCCGTACAGTACGGTTTTGAGGAGGTCGTATAGCAAGTAGGGCCGTACAGTATGGTTTTGATGAGGCCGTACAGTAATTTTTTTCTGGCATTGCAGCTACAGCTTGCACAGAAATCAATGCTGAGCTTAGCACGAATTTCTGGGTATTATCTCTGCTGCTCACAAATCCGTACAGAGGTACTTTTCTGCACCTCTTCTGGGCACGGAAATCGAGGTTTATTTCTTCTGTTTGTGACTGTACAGTCCGTACAGTTTGTATTGGAAGACAAGTTTTGATTTCAGACTGTCTTACTCAGGAAATAAGTGAAATTTTTTGCTTAGATATAGTGAAATTACAGTTTATTAATGCGGAACATTTATTGTTGTTGTACTCAGAATTTTCCCTAAAGCTGAATAAAAAAACTTTCTTCTTAAATTTGTCATCTTTCCTGTGTTTTCATCAAGGGGCATTGCCCAGAAAATTATGTGACAAATGTGAAAAATTAATCTATTGTTTATGAATAATTTTGCTGCTAATTTAGTTCCAGATCTATATCATTTAGTGTTTCCTCTCATTATGTACAGTTCAGTATTGGGTTTTTATGCTTTATTGTTGAAACTTAATAGAAGATTAAAATCTGTGTGTATGATATAGTGAGTTTCTAAGCTATTTTAAAAAAATTGATCTATGTAAAATAAATGAAAAGAAAGATAGAAGATTGAAATCTGTGTGTATGATATAGTGAGTTTCTAAGCTATTTTAAAAAATTTGATCTATGTAAAATAAATGGAAAGAAAGATAGACAACGGCACTTTATAAATAGTGTTAAATTTGAATTAAACAAAAATAAAGGAAATTTGACAAAATAAATATACCTGGGAAATTAATTGTCCACCAAAAACACTACCATACATTGGGGTACCTGGCAAAGTTATTCCGCGGAATTTGTCAACCTTCACAGAAAACAAAAAGAGATGAATCAGTACAGACTATATATTGCCATCGATTATCATTCTATTGATATTTTCGTAGTTAGGAATGCATTAATTTCAAGGGTTTATTCCATTGGACAAGATATTGAATTGTGAAGCTCATTGTTTGCAGCAACTGGGTCCTTCTATCAAGTGCTCAAGTATCCTACTACACGGATTACAAAGACTCTAACTTGGATGCACTTCACTCTTAGCTCCCAAGGGCCTTTTTAATATTATTGTGATCCATATGCCATATGCAAGGGTTTGAATTGAAATGTTGAAAATAGCAGAGGTAGGTAGACGTTTGTTATGGAGTCTGAAAGAAGTTGTGCTAATAAAATTTTCAACTATAAAGTGTCTGATAAGGTCTCCCAATCATTATATCACAGTCAACTGTATTAACAGTATTAATGAAAAGGCAATGGTAAAATGTGAGCTCCATTTAGTGTGCCCTAGCAAGTTAGCAAAATATTGTGTTTGTGGGCGCCAAACGTCTGCCTGTAACGGAGCCCTGTATTCATCCGCTCTGTTTGTGAATAAATTCATCTAAATCTGTGCAGAGCGAATGCGTTTGTGCCCTAAATAGGGCTACGATAGCATTAGTGTCATGTGGCATATTCCTCAAAACTCTGTCGACCAAAGGTTGTCTTTGGCTTCTCAAGTTCTGAAAATGATTTACTTGATGTTTTCATCATCCACTACATAGCAAGTTCGTGTTCACAAACCGGTTGATGATGGGTCTACATGCCATTTTTTTCTCTTTCTTATAATGCTCGCTTCGNNNTGATGGGTCTACATGCCATTTTTTTCTCTTTCTTATAATGCTCGCTTCGAATGTGTTGACTTGCGCATCCTGAAACCATTCTTACTTATCTACGCAATGCAGGTCTACCGCACAACAAATTGATTTGTTCTGCTATCGAGTTGCCTACCGTTGTGTACTATTCTTCATTTACTATTGCAGCCATGCATGTATGTTGTTTGGATGTTTTCTTTACTCTTAACGAAATTAAAGTTTTCAGACGCTTCCAAATTTGAATGCATTATTTTCTCTCTCCTACTTCACCCCTTGGGACTTTTATTTAATATGTAGTATGGATAAATGTTACATTACTGGCCACGAAAAAAATTAACTGAAAAATAAATAAGTCACTAGATTTCATGGAATCTATTAAGTCATTAGATTTCATGGAATCTATTAAGCAAGAGGTTTAAATTTTTAAGTTGTAATTTTTTTTAATTATTTAATATAAATTTAGATCATTCAAATACATAAAAAAAAAATCTAATTTTTTAAGGTGTAATTTTTTTTATCATTTAATATAAAACAATCATTTTAAATTTGTATCTCTCAAATAGTGATAGAGATGAATAACCAAGTATCTAGATATTCATTTTTTTATGGAATTAAATAAAAAAAAAATCTACACCCTTTTAGAATGATAATTAACACTTAACCACTAACATTTAATTATAATAAGTGTTTAGTAACTAAGGCCATATTTATTATGTATTAAATTTTAGTATTAGAGTGTTTATGTTTTAATATAGATGAGTATGCCAGAGTAGTGTGGGCTGAAAGTGAAGAAATATGATAGGGTGGGGATAGAAAGTGAAAGTGAACAAATATTAAAATAATTGGTTACTATAGTGATTGTACCAACTATTGTGAAACCAAGTTTTGATAGTTACGATTGTAGATGATCAACCATCCACATTTTTGCCTAATTTGGATAGGGTGAGAGAACATAGATTCTCTTTCAATACTAGCATAATTTTTTTCCATGATAATATGATCTATAAATTGTTATAGATATTCCCTTTATTAGTGAAACAACTCTTAAATACTAATACAAATGCCAAGATGTTATGCCATATGATAGAGTGATTTCTTATGATTAAAATGTAATATTTGACACACACCACTCAAAAATATTAAATGAACTAATAATATAAGAGAAAAGCTACAGTTGTAAAAATAGAGCACACTATTATGACAATGAACACAAGATATACCCCAAGAAACCCAATGTGGGAAACCTATGAAACATTACATTCCCCCCTTAGGCCCATGTATCTCATGTCATCACATTAGACACATTAAAACATGGGACATATTAGGGTTGCATGTCTCACAAGTATTGGACATGTGTCTTGTGACAAACCATGTGTCCAACCATGTGGCTTGTGACAAACCATGTGGCTTCTTAG
>CBVK0101172439.1:0-13732 GCA_900067695.1 Picea abies
AGAAACCTCATTTTTGAAGAAGGTTTGCAGGCTGCTAGTATATTTGGCTGCGAGAATGACCCATTCTTGCAGGCTGCTTTAAGCCAGGGTGTGAACTTCTCGCACTGTGTTGAACTGCTAGGGTGCGAACTCTTCCTAAAGCAAGGAAAAATATGAATTCTCGATGCTTCTAGAAGGGAATCTTCTAGAAGGATGGGTTGGCATTCGAATGGTTATCCTAGTACTGGATTCCTTGATATTTTTGGATCATTCTTATCCAAATAACTAATTCATTCTCTCCTATATATTGAGGGAATTCTCATGGAAAAGGTTAAGCAAGATTTATTGGAGAATTGATGAAATAATTGTGTGAAGGAATGAAACTTGAACAGCAGCTTGAAGACTCCAGCAAGTCTATCAAAAGGAGTTGATCTTCTTCATGAAGATTGAGCAAGTGTGTGTGTCGGAGCTAGGAGCCATCGAAAGGAAGTTTGCGACATCAAGGCTCAGGTTGTAATCTTTACTTTCCATTAATATGATACAGTGGCATGTCCCTTTCCCATAAAGCTATTTGTACTTTATTGTATAATTCCTTGATCATATACATAGATTGACTGTTGAATAAATTGTGCTATCTTCACTTTGGTTGGTTTGTGTTGTCTTAGTCTTGGCTGCACGAGAGCACTGGAGCGAATCGGGAGCAACAAAGACCATAGGAAGTGATAATAAGGTATGTTATTTGTTCTTGCCTCCTATTTAATTCAATGGTCAAATCTAGGGAAAGAGTCATGTTCTGTCTTGCTTTGTTCTAGATCTAGGTGGATCTAGGGAGATCTGTTAATGTCCGTACCTACCGATTTATCCATTAACAAAATTGGTGACTCCACTGGGAAACAATCCCATTTTCTTTGTGGATTTTGGTATTTGTCTGTGGCCATTTGCTCTTGTTTCACTTTTCTCCTTTCCTATCAATCTCTGAGTCTTCAGGATATCCTGATAGACCCTCTGGGTCTAGAGGCCTTTTTAAATTCTGCTTCATTTTCCAAAAATTTGACTAGTTTCAGAGGTTCTCGCACTGTACTTCATTGTTGCCTGCGAGAATCCATAGAGTTCGCACTCTGCCTTTAGGTTGGAGTGTGAGGTTCTCTCACCTTTCTCAAGGGTCACCTGCGAGAATGCCTAATTCTCGCACTGTGTAATATTACCAGCCTACGAACTCATTTTTTCACATTTTTGGATTTGAGTTTTGGCATCTTCAACTGCCCAGATCAGTCTAGGTGCCTCATAAGAGTTTCTTGGACCATTGATTGGTGTCTTTCTTGTCTTCGTTTGCATGCATGAACAGTCTTAGGATTGCAAGGCTTTTCTTGTCACTTTTGTCTTGACTTTCGTTTCTTGACTTTTCTTAGCAAAACCATCTCTGACTTTAGAATCTGGGTGTGTTTGATTAGTTAAGAACCAGTGATTGGTTGAAAGTTGAGTTTGCTTGGTCTTTTCTCATTTGTTTATTGTTTGAAAGATCATTTTTCTTTTGCATTTGAAAAGACTATATTAGTTTGCTTTTTATTTTTGTTTTCATTGAAAGAGTGGATTGGGTTTTTATTATTGCTTGTTCATTGATTTCTAATTTTCTGTACTCTCATTGGCATAGTGAGGGTCCTTTTTGAAAAGTGAACAAAGTTTTTTCTTTCAAAAAATTGTTTTTTATCTTCAAAAACATTGAAAATCAAATTGTTGAAATTGTTGAAAAAGAAGCATAGAGTATTGTTCTTTGATGCGTGATTTGTTGCATTTGCATTTTAAAGGAAATTTTGCATTGTAGTTCACGGTTGATCTGGAAAATTTTCTCTTTCCCTCCCATACATAGGATTCATTGAACGAAAAGTGATATATTTCATTCTCATCCATGCATTGTTGGGTCAGAGTCATACAACATAAGTTTCATTTATGTTTCCTTTGAGTAAACAACAGCTCTTAATAACACTGCGTAATCATAAAATTTATCTAGTAACTCTTTTATAGGGCTCTTTTACACCAACATTTAGCTAGGCTAGTGCTTTGGAGTAGGAAGAGAGATGCACTCTCCAAAATCTCAAAACACACAATAGCATCTTGTGTTAGGGAGTGTTAAATTCCATTTGCAACATCCTGTCCTGGGAAGCCCTTCTCACACAAGGGTCAAGCATGAGGTCACATTGATATTGGCAGAGTTACTCACCCTGCTTTGTTGGTATCAGTGTAGAGATTGCACGTATTACGGGGATCACTTGGAGGTATACCCACAATGATGAGTGGAAGCCTTTTGAGTTGATTTTGGGCTAGATACCCTACCCTTGCATGTGGATCGAACTGTCGACTGTTCCCCCAGGATTTATTGTTGTTGGTGGTGACCTTAGTGGCCTATCTCTCTAGGTTCTTACCCGAGGTGACTGTGGAGGGGGAAGTCTTCACGGTACCTGGAATTGATGTTGACCAAACTCACTCGGGCTCCTTGGAGGGTATACCCATGATTATCTGTGGGAGCTTGCACTAGGGTGTAAGTTTGTTAAGTAGGTCATCAACGTAACTTTTCCACCCTAGCCCCGCCCCTTCTCGTCTCGTTGTTGCGATGTTGGATTTCATCACCAACTAGTGGCTTCAAAATTAGAAGGTCTTGTTTGCTTGGTGTTGTTTCCTAGATTTTTGTTTACTAGCGTGGGTTGTTTGTTCCTCGAAGTTGACCATAGGATTTTCTTCGTGAAGATTGTCACTCGTTTACAATAGCTCCTCCACGTCATTCACGTAGAATGCAGGGTTTATCTCCAGAGCACCTGGACGGTTCTCAACCCTTGCCTACAAGTACATCTGAAGGCTCTCCTCGGCAAAGTGAAGCCACAGTCGTCACCACCCCACAAGTGAAATGAACTGACTCTCTAGAATGTTTTTGAATTACAAATACTCGAGAGGACTTTAGACTTCGCCCTGATTCTGAGAGATGTTTTATGCGAGAAAACTCTTCCGAAGACTTAATTGTTGTGTATTCCGGATCTCCGACTGAACCTGGGGACCAAGATCCTTTTTGGTCTATGGATGTTTTTTGGCGAGACCTTTTTGGTCCCAGTTCACCTGTGATTTCCGAGATCAACCCACCCGTGATTTATGAAATCTCTGATACAGAGACAGTACCGGTGACTACCACTTATCACTTTACCGTCCCTGCCGAAATGGCCCATCTTGCAGCTACTATGAGTGTTCCAACCGGGTTTACTGCGGTTATTCTTGCTCCTATCAATACACCATGAACACCCAACGTCAACCCGACACTACCACCTAGATACCATGCATTGAATGCTTCCATTCCTACTCCTGCACAAACTCCATCCGGATCTCCTAGTGGTCCTTCTTCTTCTGGGCACTTTCTTCCTGGTTTTGTTCCAACACTCCCTCAATTTCCTGGGCCCATCTTGCAGCTACTATGAGTGTTCCAACCGGGTTTACTGTGGTTAGTCTTGCTCCTATCAATACACCGTGAACACCCAACGTCAACCCGACACTACCACCTAGATACCGTGCGTTGAATGCTTCCATTCCTACTCCTGCACAAACTCCATCCGGATCTCCTAGTGGTCCTTCTTCTTCTGGGCACTTTCTTCCTGGTTTTGTTCCAACACTCCCTCAATTTCCTTTTGGAGGACCTTCTTCATCTTCTACTGGAAATCCTAATCCTAGTGGCTCTATTCCGTCCTTCACTCCAAATTACTCGTTTTCGGTTGGTGGACAATTTCACCAAGGTGGTTTGACACAGCCCACTTTCAGTGGGAAAATTCCTTTTGGAATGCAAGTCCCCATTGGAACACAACCCCCAATTGGAACATTTCCCCCAATTGGAACACCACCTTCGATGGGAGGACCAACCCCACCTTATGGGAAAAACATACCTCCTTCCTTGGCCCAGTATTGGAATTAGTTGATACAAAATCCTCCTCCAACGACTGGGGGGCAGCAGTTTCCAGCTGCGTCCGTCACACCCCCTAGCATGGGCCAACCATATCCTGGGTCGTTCAATCCCATTTGGGGGGCGAATGCTCAAACTCAAGCCTCTATTCCAGGGTATACTCCTCTGAGCTACTATCCTCTCCAACCACCGCCGAATATGCTTGGGTCTTCACATTATATGCAGACTACTTATGGTCCTACTAGTTTGTCGATAGGGCTTCCTCCCCAAAGCCACCAGTACCCGCAGGTGAATCAACAATTACCTTTTCTCGCCACTTTGGATCTTCCGGATTTGTCAAGGATTTTAAATGATCCTATTCGTCACTCTCCCCAATGGCCTATTATCCCAACCAAGCTTCCATCGGATATTCCTAAATTCGACAGCAAAGTGAGAGAGGACCCAAAAAATCACGTTATGACTTTTCACCTATGGTTTTCATCCAACTCGTTGATGGATGACTCTATTCATTTACGTATTTTTCAACGAACCCTTACCGGTTTTGCTGCGAAGTGGTATATTGAATTGCCATGAGGTTTCTTCTCTGATTTCAACACCTTAGCTATGGCTTTCCTTACGCATTACCAGTTACCGATCCGTTATGATATGGGGACCGATATTTTGACTTCCTTCAAACAAACTAAAGGCACTCATATATCTGATCACATCCATGAGTGGCAAAGGAGACGACGTCTCATTAAACTTGAGCTCCCCGATCAGTTACTGGCAGAATGGTTTACAAAATCATTTGTGAACAAAATTGGTAAGGACATTTCCATGGGTGGCGTAGTCACGGAAGAGCAGGCTATAAATCGTGCTCAATATCTTGACCTCATTTATTCACAAACGGGAACCCTTTACAATTTACTACCTGACTTACCTCGCCCTAATACTTCCAGCACTTCAACTACTCCAGCTGCCTCGCATGCAGCTGACAGTGTGATTGGCTCTTCCCAAGCCCAACCACATTCTGTGTCAAGCGTCAACCCTAAATCTGCTTCTTCTAATGTTCAAAATGCTCCGTCTCCTGCCACTCCCACCGGAAAGTCTTCTGAGGTAAATACAGTCCAATCTACCCCAGCCGGTAAGAATAAATCTAAAAAGGGGAGAGGCAAGAGTAAAGAGGGAAAAAATAATTCTCAAACAGAGCAAACCAAAACTACTCCTGTTGATGACCGAGATAAGCACAAACCACGATACCCTTGCCTTATCTGTGGTGATGATCACTACATGAAGGATTGTCCATGATGTGCTGAGGTCACTAAGTTCCTTCAAGGTGCTCCAAAACCACCTGCACCGGCCATTTTGTCTCAACCCTTCCCATCTCAACAACAGGCTCAGTTGGTCATTCACGACCAACCCTCCTCTTCTACAACATCATATGTTTTGATGTGTACTGGTGATTCTAAGCCGAAAAACATTGCACTCACTACTCGAGCTAAAGATTATTCTCCCTCTAAGGAGAAGGTTGATGACTTACCTCCCTCTTTGGTCCAACCCTCTCCAGCGACTCCACCTACTAATGGTCCTCTTCATCTCGAACGATCGAGCCTCGACACAGTTCTGTGACCCCCCCCCAAAGGGCGTCATTCGAAAATCGGCTTTCAATCCTCATGCTCGTGCGGCCCAGAACTACAACATTGTTGAAGATCTGGCCCAAGCACCTTCTGCGATGTCATCCCTTGAAGTCCTTCAGTCTTGTCCCACACAACGGAAGGCACTGTTGAAAGCTATCGGTGGAATTGACCCGACGAATACGAATTTGATAATCTTTGACTTGGAAGATCACATTCCAAGGTTACCCCCTCAACTTGCATTCCAAATCCAAGTGGTTGTCTCCGGAAAAAATATTTGTTGAACCGTTATTGATGAGGGTGCCTCGACTTGTGTTATGTCTCTTGTTTGTTGGAAAGCCATTGGCTCTCCTCCTTTGAACGAATCCCAGAACACTCTTAAAGCCTTCAACAGCTCCAGTTTTAAGCCCTACGGTGTCCTTCCTTCATTGCCCATCATGTTAGAAGGTAAGACGGTCCAAGTCGAAGTGGAATTTTTTGACGCTCCCCTTGATTATAATCTTATGCTTGGCCGCAGCTGGATCGATTCCATGCGCGCCGTTGTGTTGACACTTTTCCGTGTAGTACGCTTCCCTCATAAAGGAAAGGTTGTTACCATCGACCAGCTAGCCTTCTTTAATTTTGATACCCGTACTGGCAACGTACCATTTATTGCTAAAACCCCACCAGGTTATGAGAACGTCGGTGTTGCCTTCTAAAGGACTCCTCGTTAATGGGTACTTTCCCCATTCCACCGCCCGATATTCCATGCCCGTCAGTTGCTTCTATCAACATGATCTCCACTATGTTTCACGACCTTCCTGTGTCTCACGACCCTTGGATTGTCCCTGACCCTGGAGATCATCTTCATTTCGGTGACGCAATGTCATTAAGTCCGATCGAATCTGCCTACCAGGCCATTCAGTCGGCAACACCTTCTACCCCCTCTCTTGATGAGTTGTCTCCCGATCCTTTTCATGTTATTTTCCCCACTAACGATATGATCATGTCTGTCATGGAGGATACCCCTTGGGACAATGGCCATCATCGTTCCATCCTCTTTCTGGAGCAACATACTCTTAAGAACTACCAACAGATTTCAACTCCGTCGACCGTTGTTTTCATCTCGACGGTTCCTGAGTTTGCACACGATGTGTTTGCTGAAGGGAACTTAAGCAATATTTTGCCCACGATTCCCATTGACATATCCATTAAACCTGGGATAGTCAAAAATGTCCATATTGGAGCTTAGTGCTCCCTTGACGAAATAGTCACCTATACGTCCCTTTTCAAAGAATTTTGTGACATCTTCGCCTGGAGCTACGAAGAAATGCTAGGTATCGACCCTGCGATTGTTGTACATGAGATAAAGACATACCCCGGTGCTAAACCCGTCCGGAAATGCCTTCGTCCAGATCACCCACGTAAAGCAGCTGCTATCAATCTCGAAGTCAAGAAACTTATGAAAGACGGCTTTATTTATCCAGTGGCTCTCACAGATTGGGTTTCCAATCTTGTCCCGATTGACAAGAAACAAGGTACTATTCATGTCTGCATTGATTATAGGGATATCAACAAAGCTTGTCCGAAAGACAACTTTCCTACCCCCTTCGTCAATCAGATTGTCGACGATTGCGCTGACAATGAACTCTTCTCTCTTATGGATGGTTTCTCCGGCTATAATCAAATCAACATTTTTCCTGAGGATCAACATAAGACTGCTTTTATTTGTCCTTGGGGTACTTTTGCTTATCGAAAACTTCCTTTCGGTCTTAAGAACGCGGGCAAAACTTTCCAACGTGCTATGTCTTACGCTTTCCATGATATCAAGCATATCGTTCAACCATATTTGAACGATTTACCCACTCATTCAATGCATCGAGTCGATCACCCTACACACCTCTGAGCCATTTTCGTTCGCTGTCGGTTCTATTGTATACGTTTAATTCCTCATAAGTGCATTTTTTGCGTAGAATCCGGCCGTCTTCTAGGTTTTATCGTTTCACCTCAAGGGATTCGGGTGGATCCTTTAAAGGTTGAGGTGATCCTTAATATCCCTCCTCCTTCTACACTTCACCAGTTGCAAAGTTTGCAGGGGAAAGCAAACTTTCTTCGTCATTTTATCCCAAATTATGCCGAGATTACCCGTGGATTTATGCGGTTATTAAAGAAGGATTCAGAGTTCGTTTGGGATACCATTGCCAACAATGATTTTGAAGCTTTGAAGTTGTCCCTAACGTGAGCTCTGCTTCTTTTTCCCCCCGATTATAGTCGCAATTATTTCCTTTACCTTGCTGCATCTAATTACATCATTGGCATGGTTCTCGTCCAAGAGGATGATGCTCACGTCGAACATGTTATTTACTACTTGAGTCAAAGTCTCACGCCAACTGAAATCAAGTATCAACATGTCGAGAAACTGGCCTTGGCTGCCATCCAAGCCGTCCAACGCTTCTGGCACTATATCCTCTCACGCAAGACTACAGTGATTTCACATTGCAACCCCATGCAACACATTCTCACCCGTCAATTGCTAGGGGGAAAGTACTCCAAATGGATTGTGATACTCCAAGAGTTTGACTTGGAATTCGATCACGCCAAGTCCAAGAAGTCCTTAGTTTTTGCTGAGTTGATATGCGACTTTCCCCATTCTGCAACGGAAACTGTAGCAACAGATTCATTACCCGATGAATCTTTTCTCCTTATTAGCACTGATGATTTTTGGTATGGGGATATCATTATATATCTCCAGACCCAGACTTTCCGTCCAACTTTGTCCAGTACTGAACGACGTCGCATACGCTATCAAGCTCGTCAATACATTATCCTTGGGGATACTCTTTATCGTCATGGAATTGACTCTATTCTTCGACGTTTTCTAACATTCAAAAAAGCCAAGAAAGCTCTGAATGACTGCCATTTTGGATCATGTGGTGGTCATATGTCTGGGTATGCTACTTCCCAGAAGATCTTACGTGCAGGGTATTTTTTGCCTTCTTTGTTTAATGACTACATCACCACTGCTCAAAAATGCCATTCCTGCCAGACCTATAATCAGAAGCTTCGATCACATCCTGCTCCTCTTCACCCCGTGGTCTCAGTTGGTCCCTTTGCGAAATGGGGCATCGATTTCATGACATGTCACCCTCACTCAGTCGGGGGGCATGGTTACATTATTGTAGCCATTGATTACTTTACGAAATGGGTCGAGGCGATGCCGACATTTGACAACATTGGAAAGACCACCGCATTATTTCTTTTTAATCACGTCATAGCTCGTTTTGGTGTTCCCCAAGCTATCGTCACTGATCACAGTAGCCACTTTAGGAATTTTATGATGTCTGAACTTACTGAAAAGTTGGGTCTTCGCCATGATAACTCAACACCCTATTATACACAAGCCAATGGCCAGGTCAAAGCAATCAACAAAGTTCTCATAACTATGTTCCGACGAATGATAGGGATTCATAAAACAAGTTGGCACACAATGTTGTTTTCAGCATTGTGGGCGTACCGGACATCTGTCAAGTCCACTACTGGGTTTACACCATTTTGGTTAGTCTATGGTGTGGAAGCCATTATCCCTATTGAATGTGAGATACCTTCTTTAAAACTAGTTGTTGAACTCCTACCCAATACTTCTGCTGAGGAAGAACGTCTATTGTATCTTATGCGATTAGACGAAACTCGACGTGATGCCACCCTAGTCATAGAAGCTCAGAAAAAACATGTCAAGGCCCAATACGACAAGCATGTCAAGCCTCGTGTTTTCTCTGAAGGTGATCTTGTTCTTCTCTAAGAACAATATCGAGATATGTTAGGTGCTAGAAAATTTGAAGCCATGTGGTGAGGTCCTTATATCGTTCAACAAGTTTTGGAAAAAGGAGTCTATGAGTTGGTAGATTACGATGGTATCCCTTTGAGTGAACCCAAGAATGGGTTGTACTTGAAGAAGTACTATGCATAAAATCATCTGTGCATGAGTACTTGTATTTTTAATGTACCATACTTTTTGTGTGTTACTATAGTTTGCTTTTGTCGTTATCTGGTTTCTGCCCTTATGTGACGTTGTGTTTGATTTCCAGATGTCAGAGTCTTCGCTACCCTATATTGGCTTCACTGATGGCGCTAGCCGTAGTACTCAGAAACTTGCTTCCACTGCGTGGGTAATTTACACCCCTACAAATGAACTTGTCTCCTTATGAGGTGTGTGTCTCGGTCGTGCGACCAATAACATTGCAGAGTATAACGTCATTATTGAATTATTGGTTGATGCTATCTCGCTCGGAATTTGTCATTTGGTTGTGCGACTTGATTCACATCTAGTAGTACTACAGTTAAGTAATGTATATACCATTCGAAGTCCTACTTTGTTACGAGTGTATTTGTGAATTCGCCTCTTGGAGCATTATTTTGATTACATTGAATATCAACATATTCCTAGATGTCTAAATACATTAACAGATGCATTGGCTAATTATGTATTGGACAGACATTTGAATCATTTATAAATCAATCACATCAATGTTCACACAACACATGATAAACCGGTAGAAGCCGTCTGTGTATATAACAATCAAAAGAGTTTTTTTACAAAAAGTTTAGTCCGAAGACCAAAATATCAAAAACTGAAGCTCATAGCTTCTACAAAGTGATGTCATGGATGACGTTCATGGTAACACATGACTGCCCGAGCAACCCTATGGAGCAGTCGACTCATGGATGCTGATACTCCTACAGTATGACGCTGATCGCGTCATGGAACCTCTTCCAGAGGCATGTCTGGAATATCTGTGGTCAGGCCCTCTAGATTTTGTTCCACCACCTGATAATCCTCGACATATTATGGTGCTGCCGCTATCTCTCCTCGCCACTAAATGGGAGAAGTACCAGGAGGTCAGTACGATCCAACATCTGTGTTATCAAAAATGAATTTTGTATTAGCCTTTGGACGCACATATAAAACAAAAACATTTGAATATGATAAAAATTCACAAAACATTTAAAAAGAGAAAAATGTGTGTACTTCTTACCAAGGTCACCCCACTGAGCATCCTCTGGCAATACTAAGTCCGGATCTCCTCGAAAATCCAACCTAGCATAAGCATAGTCATCAACCATCAACATCTATGATTGAAGCCAGTCAAAGAAGGTATCATCATACTTGATGATCGGGCCAGCTACGTGCCGGGCCATTAGCTGACACCATCTCAACATTCTTGGCTCTGTAGGAGCCGACAAATACCAATCAACCTGCAATCTCAGTACAGGAACCCTCTCAAGGAAGAAGGACACCAACAAAGAACCGTACCCAAATTGCTTCAGGTCGTCTCATCTGCATTTGGTTAATTTCTTCTTCATACTACGAAGCATAGCATCTGCCCAGTTGAACACCCAAGGTTCAGTACACTCTATAGCATGCTAGAAGTAGCTCTGTAATGCCATGTGAGGAGAAGAACTCCCTACCATCCGAGCTATGGTAAAAAATATAGTACAGAGGGTCACATCTCGTACCCCCCAAATAGCGACCTTCCCTTTCTTCCTCTCAGCCTCAGAAACACAATGTATGCGGTAGTACTCACTCATCTGCAGCCCACCACCTCTGCTACTAGTCAGGCTAACATAGTGCCCGCGCCATGACAATCCACTCAAAAAGTAAATGTCCTCGATATCTATGGACAGTGTGTGGGCCCCCACATGAAATACCTGCTGATTAGGGTCCCACATACGCACCAGGTACTCTAACAACCTGACTTGGGCCCTCATGCCCGGGATACGAAAGTATTTTAGGAGCCCATAGTTTCTCAAAGTAGCGATAGTAGGTGGATGATTTGCGGCAATAGAATTGTCTTCTTCATGCTCCCTTTCGTGCCATTCAAGCACCATTTTGTTGGCCAAATATCTGCACAAGGAGCACCAAAAGAAAATTAGCAACAATATTCATTGATTGGTTCTTGTTCTTTGGGTAAATTTTTAAAAAAAAATTGAGCATTGTGGTTCTCGCAGGTGCCCTGTGTGCACAGTGTGAGAACCTCGTAGGCTGCTCATGGGTCACCTGCGAGAATCACCCATTCTCGCAGGCCCCGTGAAGCCTGCCTGTGAGAATGGAAGCACGCAAATATGGATTGTAAAATCAACCCAAAAAATGAAATCTAACCAATAAAATTGCAAAATTAAACCATGAAAATGTTAAGGACAAAGAGCCTACCTTACTGTCATTGACGGCTCGCTGAATGAACGCTCGTAGCTCCTGCAATCTAACGCCGAACTTGGAGGGTAAAAGAGGGGTTTTTTGAGCTCAAATAGTGGAAATGTAAAAATGATATGGTAAAAGAGTTGTTACTCCTTTTTATTTACTTTTACTATGTCATTTGATTTTTTATGATTATTTATCTATTTAACCCTAATCCCTAATGCCATTTTGAGTATAATTTTTGTAGGTGTGATGATTTTGATGGTCAAATACAGGATGTGGACATGTTTTTCTTTGACATCGCATGTTTTGATTGTTTTTTATGGTTTTTATATAAAACCTCGAGCGTCGTTTTTGTCCATTCTTGCGCTCGCAAATACATGAGAACGTGATCGAGCATACTTTTATCACTTTTTTGGGCTCAACAAGGTTATACGAAAAAGGAACCCCCTGGAGTTCTCTTTAAGCTCTTGTCAGACTCTCTAAACATGAAAAGATCGTTGAGCGACCTTGCTATTTTCATGCTCGATAAAGTATTTGAAGTAAGCATCTGGTGAGCGATAATTTATCTCTTTTTCGGTCTCATCCAGACTATTTTATGAAAAAGGAATTGAGAGAGTTCTCTTTTAAGTGTTTTTCCAGACTCTATAATCATGAAAAACCTTTGAGTTTTCTATCTCTGGACTCGTTAAACAAACATTGACAGACCCATAATGGGACCGAACCACTCCTTCTTAGGGTTCACTAAACATACTCCGAGGGACTCGTCTGAAGGATGAGCTTACATCAACAAGCATATGTTATCCTCCTCAAGCTTGCATAAAAATAAAGAGGTACTCGCCATAAATGGTGGGGGGGAATTTGGGAAAGGTATATGTTATCATCTTCGTATTAATTGGCAGTAAGTGTCGCTCTTGAACATGACACCCCTTATTCATCATTTGAAGCTGGTTTAGGAAATCCATTTGTCTCTCATTCGATTTGCTACAAGGTCATTCCCTGTGTCGTCTTTGAGTCAATGCTGCCCAATCCTTGGTTGTGTCGTTCATATGTTCAAGAGAAGTCCATCTTAAACCTATATTGAATTGGCCATCTGCAGTTGTCCATTCTCTCTATGTCAGCCTTCCTTGTGCCCGGTCCAATTTGCATAATACTCTGTTTCATCTTCAAAATCTGTTACTCATTTCGTGTCATTGATGGGGGATACATCAAGGCCCTCCTGTGATGAGTTTTGTTCCGTCGACTTCAGCTCATTATCCAGAGTCAAGACTTAGAAATTATTTGGTACCTTGGATCTTGCATGCCTCAATGGCAGGTTTCCTCGCTTTCGACAGTGGGTTTACATCATTGACCCCTGATCGAAAGATTCCATTGGATGTTCTACTTTAACTCATTCATTCACACTCAATGGATTGTACTAGGGTACCTTGGGAGTCATTGACATCAATGGTGATTTCCCTCGCACTTGTTAACGGTTTCATCGATGACCGGTAATCAAGTGGTTTATGCCATGTTCGACTTCCACACATGTAATCACATGGTTAGATTCGTACTTTGGGCGACAAGATTGAAGACCCTGGTTATCATCTCTTTTGACCAGGTTGCGATGGAGTAGGTATAATTTGCGACACATAGATCCACTGTGTATGTCTCATGGCTATGTCATTTTAATTTGAAATTTCCCACATAGATCCACAGTGTATTCCTAGTGGCTATGCTATATTTTGACGGCATGGATCCACAGTGTATGATTGGTGGCCATGACCTATGTCTACAATGTCATCCATCTATGATCTGAGTATGGGAATTCCTACCTCAGAATTGGTATATATGATATTCTGCAGATGCTTGATTGTTCACAGGTTTTCGATTAGATGTGCTCCTGGTTTCCGATACACACATGCAACTTACAAAGTCTTTCGGCTGTCACTGATTCCAACCTCATACTTTGGGGGGCATTATGTTACCCATGATTTTGGTCATCATGATGATGTATTCCTGATGGTGTACTCAAGCTCTTCATAAGAACTTTCT
>CBVK0101172440.1:0-17377 GCA_900067695.1 Picea abies
TTCTAGAAGGATGGGTTGGCATTCGAATAGTTATCCTAGTACTGGATTCCCTGATATTTTGGGATCATTCTTATCCAAATAACTAATTCATTCTCTCCTATATATTGAGGGAATTCTCATGGAAAAGGTTAAGCAAGATTCATTGGAGAATTGATGAAATAATTGTGTGAAGGACTGAAACTTGAACAGTAGCTTGAAGACTCCAGCAAGTCTATCAAAAGGAGTTGATCTTCTTCATGCAGATTGAGCAAGTGTGTGTGTCGGAGCTAGGAGCCATCGAAAGGAAGTTCGCGACATCAAGGCTCGGGTTGTAATCTTTACTTTCCATTAATATGATATAGTGGCATGTCCCTTTCCCATAAAGCTATTTCTACTTTATTGTATAATTCCTTGATCATATACATAGATTGACTGTTGAATAGATTGTGTTATCTTCACTTTGGTTGGTTTGTGTTGTCTTATTCTTGGCTGCACGAGAGCACTGGAGCGAAGCGGGAGCAACAAAGACCATAGGAAGCGATAATAAGGTATGTTATTTGTTCTTGCCTCCTATTTAATTCAATGGTCAAATCTAAGGAAAGAATCATGTTCTGTCTTGCTTTGTTCTAGATCCAGGTGGATCTAGGGAGATCTGTTAGTGTCCACACCTACTGATTTATCCAATAACACCAGTGCCAGATGAGCACAAAGTTTTTCCCAGTACCAGATGAACGCTGATTTTTTTTTAGTACCGAATGAACGCATATTTGTTATCCAGTACTGGACCATCACAAAATGGTATTCCGGTACTCAAAGGGAATTTGGACAAGGTACCTGGGGGTATTGCTTTGTAGTCTGGAACTTTGTAGGCTTCCCTTTGTAGATGTTGCTAGTGTTTTCTACAAACTAGAATTTGTAGAATTATCCTTGTGGTTGGCATACTCTGAGTATCAAGCTGTAGAAGATGCTAGCAATCATTGTTGATGTAGAAAGAAACATATGAATTTGTTGAAGTATCATGCTGGAAAAACACTGCTTCTATTGTCACTTCCATTTTATTAGAAAATAAACCTAACTAATACTATCTCAGAAACCACTCCCCCATGCCTGAGGTTTTGCATGGCCTCATGCAAAAAAAATCTTCTTAGAAGTTTGTGAACATCTGTTAAAAACAAACCAATAGAACTAATTAAAACTAGATTTTTATTCATGCTTACAAACAGAAAATTTAGGGAAAATGTCAAAAGTTGAATTATTAGCTATGAATAAAATAGTTTGGAGTTAAAATTCAGTTTCAACTACTATTAAAAATATCACTTAATTAATCATCCTTGTGAAATAGTGGTCTTAACATAGATAGGTAATGATAAAGCACGAATGCATCATTTTTAACAACTTAAATAAAAAGAAGAATTTTGAAGAAATAGGTCATGAAGCACTCCCTTAAGTGTTATCTTTTGTTGACAAGGATGCCTTCTCCACTTTTGAAACCCTTCCAGTATTATGTGTTCATTCATAGGATGAAGAGATTCCCTTCTCATAAGATTCCAAACAAAATTATCATAACTTTTAGAAAGAAATCTACTATAGGAACAAAATATCTTAAACTGATTGCTTTGTTAACTTTTGACATTCTCATTTATGAAAAGTATGAAAGATAGGTTGCATTGTACTTATGTGCAACATTTATTTATTTATTTACTATCCTACTCTAATTGAACAAAAGAAAATGTCCTTCAAGTATAGGAATACTTCCAGTGAAGCCATGTGCATAACAGGGTTAGAAATATATCCATACTAGGGTTTAAAAGATAAATTTTAATGCATACCGGAGTATGAAGGACCAACTGCTTTGATGATGAGATCAAGCAATAATGAAAAATAAAAGAGTGGTGTGACCTAATAACTAATTGAAACCATATTTCAATAGGATCACTATATTTGTGTTTCTCTTCTTTGTTTAGGTCACACTGAATGTCTTCCTCTACCATGCTATGCAGATTATCCTCTTCAAGATGATTGGTCTTTGGAGTACATACAGGATCTGTTGAGAGGAATTCTAAGGACTCCTCAATATCAGGTTCCACTGGTTTCTCTCCATTGAATTCTATCCATGATTCTTTATTCTCCTCAACAAATTGACAAGAGGAATCTGACGGGCCTTCTAAATATTTATGTGGAGAGACAACTAGATTCTTGACTACTGTGAA
Source organism: Picea abies (assembly GCA_900067695.1). Lineage (NCBI taxonomy): Eukaryota > Viridiplantae > Streptophyta > Pinopsida > Pinales > Pinaceae > Picea > Picea abies. Next base: position 2,190 of record CBVK0101172440.1, read on the forward strand.
GATATGCTCTTCCTGAGAGGCAGATATCCCAGGTGCTACTAGAATGCGATAAAGTTCTTGGAGGAACATTCTTCAAGCTCTTGATCATCCTTGAATTACTCTAGCTAGTTTATGATCCCTATCTCGCAACACAAATTAGTACTCGAGGGTTCTTACAGCACCCCAAAAATGATTTATCATCAAAGATCTGAATTTTAAAACTATTTGCAAAATCAAACACACCAAACTTGAACTCCTTGTGTTACTGTGACCCTATTTTCACCAGGTTATTGGTTCACACAAGTTAGCTCATCATAAATAAAACTAAATTTGCATAAAAGAAGGAAAAAACACACTTGCATTAAAAGAAGAGAGGACAACCTAAATTTGGAGCAACCCCACCAAAGTGGATGTGTGGGCTCTTCCCTCACGTCTTACCATCTTCTCTCTTCTCTTAGGTCATCCATAAAACCAATCCAAAACCATTAAAGAAATCTAATTCAAATACTACCTATTACCGTTTACAACTCCCCGGTAACGACGCCAAAATTTTGGTGCAATTATATGCATAATATATTACCAAACATAAATTATCAATCGGGATTTGTAATCAATAGAGTTGATGCACTATATGTGTCGATAACAGATAGTTTCCTATGTCTGATGAGTATAGAATAAAGAAGAAACATTCAATAACAAAATACTATGTTTTGCAATCCTTAATCTATGTTTTACACACTGTGCAAAAATTAAAGAACAAAATTCAAAGAAAAGACTCTAGCTAACATGCACTCCAAAGGCTCTCTTACAGGCAACAAGATTATCCATTTATTGGCTCATGAAGGTGAAAGATGGATTCTGATCTTACTCCTATAATCACTCACTTCAATATCAACTTACAAGTTGTCTAGTTCTGCACACTCTTCAAATCAAAAAGGAAATTCAATGCAACCTGGCAATTCTGAAAAGCTACTTTATTTTTACATAGGAAACATAGGTTTTAATGAGATGTTCCATTTGCTGGCTTATGTAATGCGAAATATGGACTCTCAAACTGTTCCTATACTGCCACACTTTTCAAGATAAAAGATGAGATTAAAAGGACACAATTCAGAAATAAATGATCACACACAGAAATCATAAATGTTCACACACAGAAATTATAAATGATTATAAAGCTACCACTAGATTATTGTTCACATCTTTTGATGCATCCACACTTAGATTATATTGTAACTCACAACTTACTTACATCAAACATTTCTACTCATACAGAATCACTCTACATACATACTTACATAAATTAGATCCACGTTGCAATTGCAGTAAGCTTGCCAAGTTGGACTGGTGGGCCCTTTTTGATGCCAATGGGGCAGCTTAGAGGGAACTCACAGAATAATAAACTTTAAATAACACATGGAGTCAATGAACTTAATCTCATATCAATTCTTTAGCAATTTTACAAAGATAATATGTTCATAAATCCAATCTGCAGCATAACAATTCCTCTTTTTGGCTTAGAGACATCACTCAATTTATATACTTTCTACATTACAAATTTGGCTCTAGACAATCCAATCCAAATAAAAACCATTTTCCATCAATGGAGGTCAAGTACAACCATTAGCTAATCAAGGAAATGCATTTCCCACGAATCTAGGCATGATCCTAGAATTTCTAGAAAATTGGCAATGATTTAGGATGAATCGTTCCCCCTGAGATGGAGATCCACACGTGTGATATATAGGAATTTTGGCACACTTGTATGCATGAAAATTCCTCTATGGACAAAACCCATGTCACCAAATTGTTAGATTCATCGTTATTTGCCCAAAAATCGAGGCGAAAATCTAGTACCGAAATGTTTGTACCCTAATCTTGTAGGTAGGGGTTTAGTACTGGATCAACACAGTCACAACCATGAGTACTGGATCAGGCGCAAGACTGTTATCAGAATAGAATGGGTATCAGAATAGGTGGATCCTTGGTACCGGAATAGACTGGGTACCGGATCGCGCCATAGTTGTAGTACCAGATCAAGCTGCTTAAGAGTCAAAGTGATTATGATCATACATAATCAAGAATTTAATCGAATTAACTCAAGAAAACTAAAAAAATCATGCCTTAATCATAATTTACCTCTATATGCATATGGACAAGGTCATCAAGTGTATTTGTGGAGGAAACAGTCAATTATATACACATAGCCTTGGTAAAATAGGCTCAGATAGAGGGTAATAAAGGTGTCAAAATGGAGACTAAACACCCATGTTCTCCCAGCTCCAAGATTTCATATCATTTCCCAATTTCTTGTGAATATAGCATCATCATAACAAAAAAAATTCAAATCATTCAAGAAAACCAATGGACCACTCCCATACATCTCCCGTAAAGTAGAGTTGAGTAAGTATAAATTGCCAACCAGTTGCATTGTAGTTCAAAGCATGAGATCATAATTTATGTGTGTATCATCAATAGCAATGATCCTCTAGGCTTCTCTAGGGAGTTGACATACACCACCAATTACTTCACCATTTATAGCTTTATATTGACCAGGTTTGATTATCTTCTTATCGAGCAGTTGCCTTTTATCAAGGTGAGTCAAGGGAAATTGGAATCCATATAGAGCCCCTATCAAATTAAGTGTGTGCTCTACATAGAGATCATCACCCTTTTCTCCTCTCATTATCAAAAATAATATCAAACATCTTTGTGAAATTATATCCAAGAGAGTGTGAAATAGCACCCTGTATACCACGTTTTTCAAGTCTTTGATCTCCTCTGAAGAAATTGTCTATCCTTTTCCAACTACATTGCTCTGTTTTAATTAAAACACTCAAAATATGGTTACCCTGTTCATGTTTAAAATCTCCTACAATTGTGTTGAAATGTCTTTCATAAACTTGTTGTGATCTCATCATATTCATATAATCTTTACACATTTGACATTTGTTAAGATAGGTCTCTTCAAGGATTGGGCCTTCAATCTGAATATAGCTTTTAATAACATATATAAAACAACCCTGTATATGATCTCGAGAACCAAAATTGGCTATAAAAGCCAAAAAAATCTTCTAATTTTACCCATTTTCCCAAAGAAACCCAAGACTGAGTGCAGTTAGCCCAAGAACAAAATGACCTTTCTAAACCACATTTGGCCAAATTTACAAATTTTCTGCAAAAAATTATCCAGTGCCACTAGCTCCAACTGGGGATGTTGTCCTCCATGTGAGGAAGCAAAGAACTCGTAGACCGAGTGCCTAATCTATTGGGATTTAAACCTTAGAGACCTGCAACATGCTTTGTGACCTGTTCTGCAAACTAATGTTGATCTGACCTGCAACTAATTCATTATGGAATTGAAATAAAAATGCAAACTTGAAACTAAAACTACAAGCTGAAAACTGTCTACTGCAAAAAATGTTTAGAATGATGAGCTTATTCAAACTGCTACTTACACTAAGCTGTTGAGAACAACTATTGAATCAAGTAATTTCAAAATTCCAATGTAACCAATCCAGCAGTTGTTGAGATAATGTGATTCCTTGATCTTGCTTAAACCAAATGCAAATTCTATACTGTAAGGACAAAAACCACCGATAATGGATCTGATATTCACAGTGAAAACATGACTGAACATTTAAGCTGAAACATCCCTCCATATAGTCATCCATAGGATCATAGAAGATGAATTTTGTTTGTTGATCATCAAGGTATTTTGTGATTTGATTGTTATGGTTTTACAATTCATATGTGTTGTCTAAATCAGACCATGGTTTCAATTGTGAACTGTCAAACTCATGATCAAAACATTCCTCATTCTTGACAACTAAGGGAAACTGGAAAAGGTCTTCAAAAGACATGCTTTCACAGTGGAAATCTTGGGACTAGATTTGAATCTCTAAAGATTCTAGATCTTTCTTACATTTCCCAACAAATGTCCCTAAGAAATGAATCATATCCTCAGAACTACATTTTCTTGACTTTAAAAAGAAAGATAAAAGTGAAGAAAAATTTTCTTCCACTTCATGATTAGTGCACATAGATTTCCATTCCGTGAAATTTGGAATAGAAACAAAATCTACTGCAAATTCGGTCTTTTCCATCCATGTTTCCAAGAAAATAACCCAAAAAACTGAAAAAATATCTTATGAAATTGGCGGGTAAACTATTAGTCCAACTTCTACATTTTCCTTGGAATGAATCATTAAACAGTCTAAGGAAAAAATCTTCATGTTTGACTCTAAGAAGCTCAGTGAAATCATGAAAAATTGATATATTATTCAAAGTCAAACTCAAATCCTTACCATTAAATTTTGGACCATTCCTTAAATAATATTCATCCTTGGGTAAAGGATTTGGAAAACCATAAATCTGTGAAAAGTCCAAACATGCATACCTTGAAACAATTGTAGCAGCATCTGATTTCTTCATCAAATCCAGTGGAGTCACTAGTACCTTCTACAAGATTTAAAACCTTCAGACAATGGAGTCTCCATTGATACTCTGACAACTGGATACAACTGATAATGGAGTCGTCAGGTGGATGATTTACAACCTCCTTGTGTCTGATCTCAGTTCACCATCAAAGAACAGATCTAATCTTTATTGTTCTTTCCCAGGGAAACTTTCACTTTCATTCCCCGGCAACAACGCCAAAAATGTTAGCACTTGGTAATTTATGTGGGTTGTATCAAAGAAACCCCAAGGTAACCTCAAACCAACTTTAGATTGTATTCTAACCTATATAGCCAGAGAGGGCTCTCTCAATGATAAAAGATTGATAAAGTCAAAAGACTCAGCAATGAGCACACAGAGGTCGGATTCTACAATAGCAATAGGACAGGTTTTGTTTTTGTTTCAAAAGGGTTGGTAAGACAACCAAGAGAAGGACACCATTCGGAAATGGAGTCAAATCCTAAAATTAAAAATATTGATTCAATAGTTTGTGGTGTACTCTCAAGAGGCAAAGGAAAAGTAAGTATTGTTCTTCAACAAATGAACAGTATTTGGATGGCAGCGAAAAAGAGAAAAGGACAGCCCATTACACTAAGATCACCTAACAAAGGGTGAGTTCTTAATGTAACTTTAGAAGAAAAACAGAAAGGAGATAGATCACCATGGACATAGCACCAAATATAAATTAATTTTGAACATGAAATCCTCAACGCATAAACAAGTATTTACTGCATGAATGGAGCATCAGATAAAGATGAATTCCAAACATATTATCTCTCAATCAAATACTGGAAGAGAATAACATTAATGGAAATGAGCATTATAAAGGAAAAGACATACTTAGAACATCACCGTGATGAATCTCTGCTTCATGAAAGTATTGTACTTCTGCATTAACTCATAAAATATTCAGGAAAAATGATACACATTACAATAGCTTTCTCCCCTAGTTGAAGGTCGAACCCCCTCTTTTTTACGTTCAAAATGATCAAATATATAAGCAAAATACATCCCTAGGCTAGAGAAGTTGAACTTCACTACTATCCTTTAATTTTGGATATGATTACATCAAAGAAGGAACAAAATCTAAACTACTTGCTAAAAATAGAAGTTATCTTTGACCATATTTAATGCATAACCATATTCTTGACAATAAAGATTCTCCAATATATTTTCAACTTTGAAGCTGATGTGAGTCATCTATTACAACTGGAGACAAATCTTGGACTTATTTGAATGCTGTCAAGGCTCCTTGACTCATTTGCATAGCAATCTACTGTAGCTCGTTGTGTAACTGCAACCTACAACAGTTGCGTAGCGAGTTTACACAACATCCTGGTATTCTTCAATAAAATTCATCTCGGTGGTGGTTGCAAGATTGTTGGAGGCTGAAAATGATTGTTGTAATCATCCATCAAGTATTACCCAATGTCCTTTAACCCTCTATGTACTTACAACACTTGCATAGCATGAGATCGCTATGCAGGTTATGTACAATGTTGATTTTCCAGACAAAACTCAAAACAGATTATGGTGTTTATCAAAAAAGAAAAACTGTGAAAACCTGAAATCTATATCTCAGCCACTTGGAAACCTGAATTTTTTCCTCTTAGATGTTTAACTTGTTCCCATGTTCTCCGAGCTCCAGTATTTCATATCATTTCCCAATTTCTCGTGAATATAGCATCATCATAATAGACAAATTTCAAAGCATTCAAGCAAACCAATGGACCACTCCCATACATCTCCCATGAAGTAGACTTGAGTAAGTAGAAATTGCTAACCGATTGCATTATAGTTCGAAGAATGAGATCATAATTTCTATGTGTATCATCAATAGCAATGATCCTCTAGGCTTCTCTAGGGAGTTGACAAACACCACCAGTTACTTCATCATTTATAGCTTTATATTGACCAGGTTTGATTATCTTCTTAACGGGCAGTTGTATTTATCAAGGCGAGTTAAGGGAAATTGGAATCCATATAGAGCCCCTATCAAATTAAGTGTGTGCTCTACATATAGATCATCACCCTTTTCTCCTCTCATTCTCAAAAATAATATCAAACATCTTTGCAAAATTCTATCCAAGATAGTGTGAAATAGCAACCTGTATACCGTGTTTGTCAAGTCTTTAATCTCCTCTGAATAAATTGTCTATCCTTTTCCAACTACATTGCTCTATTTTAATTAAAACACTCAAAATCCAGTTACCCTCTTCATGTTTAAACTCTCCTATAATTGTGTTGAAATTCCTTTCATAAACTTGTTGTGATCTCATCATATTCATATAATCTTTACACATTTGACATTTGTGAAGATAGGTCTCTCCAAGGACTGTCAAATGACCAGGGTTAAGAAGTGTTTACTTCCACTGGACATGAAACCTCTGACAATAGAAGAATCAACAAGCTCGAAAATATGCCATGGGAAGAGGTTACATCAATGAGATCTGTGTCATTTGAAGCAAGCTCGTATGCTCAACTAGGTATTGTGTAAGTGTTCATTTTTTAACTGCCTTCTTAGTTTGGAAGTCTGCAAGAGATGAACTATAAAAACTCAACAGAACTTTAAGAACAAATTTATGGCGATATATCCAAGAATCCTCAAAGGAATTCAATCTGGAAGGCCCATTGTTGGAGAAAATGATTGATGGTAGAGTAATAATTATTTGTAGGCTCCATTAGAATACAGGAAGCTTCAAAAATAGATGCTCTTTAAAAACGCAGTGTGAACAGAGCACTTGGCCTTGATCATTTATCTTGACACTCTGGCACTCGAGCGACTGAACACTTGCCTCTCATTTGCACTTGCATGTTCTCCTGACGTTTAATTTTCTACTAGATGGGAACTTGGATCATCAATGCATATTTCTGTGTTGTGGGCATTCTATAACCTAAAGAATGTGACCTCGCCATGTTCATCACTCAAGCACTTTAGCATAGAATATAACACCTGTCATCGGCTAACAATTCGGCAATCAAGCCTGTCAAAGGCATTTTTCCTCTGTTGGCGAACATCTGGGTGCTCTTGAAACCTTAGACATTTGGTGATAGCTTTAATAAGTGGTGTGTATTGCTAAGAGAGAATGCTTTTACCATTTTTATATATGTTGAGGAGTTCAACATCTCTTGACGCGTTGAGCAATTGCTAAGTCCCTTGTGGGCTCTCCCCTTAGTGCCTTGTGTGTTGAGCTTTGGCGTTGACTTGTGTGTTGGTTGTTGGTTAGTTGCCTAGCTCGAAAGCTCGTGAAGTTGGCTTGAATAATTGGTGATTGGGCCTTCGAGCCCAATATATTTTTTTAATAACATTTATAAAACAACCTTGCATATGAGTCTGAGAACCAAAATTGGCTATAAAAGCCAAAAAAAACTTCTAATTTTATCCATTTTCCCAAAGAAACCCAAGACTTAGTGCAGTTAGCCCCAAGAACAAAATGACCTTTCAAAACCACATTTGGCCAAATTTACAAATTTTCTGCAAATGTCGAGACTATGGAGATGTCACCCTAAAGATGTCACCCTATAGTTGAGACTATGCCTCCAAATTTACAAATTTTCTGCAAATGTCGAGACTATGCCCAAGTATAGCATCCCTAGAGCAACCAAGACCACACTCTTCCTCTACAAAATCAACATTCCCAAGCAAAAGACCGACAATATGAAGCCCCAACCCTATTTCTTCCATTATGGTGCACTTGTCCATCATTCCCCTGTTTCATTACTTATACTACCTATTGGACAGGTTGTCTTCACCATGAAAACCCAACATGCGAGACGAGTATTATCACATTCCTCCAACCACGTTGAGAGTGTTGAAGAGCTCTTGTATGTTGCCCCATTTAAATAAAAATATATATATTATTAAACTCAAATTTAAGAATAATATTTGAACCCAAAATTCAATGAAATTTTTGAAATTATAGTATTATCCCTAAACACAAACTAATTATAACAAGTAGAGAATTCTTAAACTGTATATAATTTTAAATGTCATATCACTAAAGGAACTTTAAGAAAATATGAGTGAGGTTTTCCTCCACATGGCTAAGTTGTCTTATATACATTAAAGTGTGAAACAAACATTCAATGGTATTCACCAAAGCTCATCATTCACGAGCATTACATTTTGGTTAAAATACATTATAATTAATTTTTTTAATTTAATTCAATTAAAAAAAAAATTATAATTTTATTTAAATAAAATATTATAAATTTAATAAACTCTTATATAGTTTTTTTTTAAGTTTAATTAATTAGCTATGATTAACTGTGGAAACCTACACATATAAAAAAAAAATTAAATTAAGTCGTTTAAATAAAGTCGATTACAATGCATTATTAGTGATCTATCTTTAAATTTAACTAATCATCTTAAAAAACAATTTAAATTAACTCCTTTCATTTTTATAATTATATTTAATTAAAATTTCTCACTTTCATATGAATTTAATAATAAAATATATTGTGGTTGGCTCATAAATGTGAAGGGGCTTACTTGCCGAAAAACAAAGAATGGAATTTCTTAAAGCCAACCATTCCTTGCGATTCCATGTTGATCGCAAGGTATTATCATCTTTCATTTATAACATGATTTATGAAGGAACTGATCGACTATTTCCGGCCCAACGTTTTTCACCTTCCACAATGTAACCATGTGGCGCATCACCCACCACTTGGACATCCATTTGCTATCCAAAATATCATGGTGAAAGATGGCAATGTGCCCTACTTCATAGCATGCTCGACGCTCTTGAGCTGCTTGGGACACTACCAGTGCAATGTGTTCTATTTCATAGCATGCTCGGACACTATGAGTGCAATGTGTTCTATTTCATATCATGCTCGAAAACAAAAGGAACCATGTTCATAATCTAGCTTTTGGGTCTTTTAGAAATCTTTTGCTACCAAATTGATTTTTGTTTGAAACCCTTTACTTGTTCAAATTTTAATGTAGATATGAACATATGTAATTATGTGTTTTCCATATCCTCACTTACGAAGTGAAATCTTCCTAAAACATTACTAATATCACTAAGTGAGTCATACCCCCAAAAATGAAGAGGTTGGTTATGAAGATTGACCCAAACCAGAGTAATTGAGAGTGAGTGGTTGGATAAAAAACATTCCAAGTTTGCATGCAAAGTCCATAGCTACCCCAAAACTGGGATTTGAGTTGAGGATCCTATCCTTGTTTTAGCTAAATCAAATGCAACAATGAAAAACCTCTTGCAAAAGGACAGATGAAGGATTCATCTTTGATTTCAAGCTTCTAGACTATAGAAACCCATTGATGAAGAATTTTCAGCCAAGTCCAAAGGCCATTAAACCCACAAAAAAGACCATTAGTTTGGTCAAATGTAGCCTAATCTATTGTATCTTGCATAATGGGGATGGTCAAGGTTGGGGCCTCATGAGCCATAAACTAAGGAGGAGGTGATCCACTAATTGAGCTATTTAAAACCATATATGTGAAGGAGTACTTGCAGAGCCAGAGGGAGGAGTGCCTATAACTAGAAAGGAGTTATACATTGGATAATATCCCACGGGCTAATCAGATAAAGGAGAGGTTGACACCATGGATTGAGAGGTCACACTTAAATAAGAAGTCATTGAGCAGAGGATCTGAGTAATGGGGTAAGGAGGAGAAGTGGGGTTTGTCGAAGAAGTCAATATGTTCATTTAGAGCTAGAAAGAGAACGCCATGGGTAGCTAGGCCGAAACCCTAGTGGTTGACCTTCCAAACCTAAGCATGAAGGAGCCTTCCATCCCCTTTCCTTTTAAAAAATTATGGCCAATAAATTATAAGTTAACATTCTATCGGAATTTTGATAAAATGAATAAATCAAAATAAAACTTTTCCTTACAAAAAAAAAACCACAAAAAAAATTACACTTTGTCCACTTATTAAGTCACTCCAAAAAATAATAAATATTCCTCATAAAAACACAACTTAAGAATAATTATCAATACAATTATACACATTTTCAAAACATTTCCCTAAACTATTTAACAACCCATATAATCATTTAAAAACAAACAATTTGTTAAAAAATAAACATTTAACAAACCCATTTGACTATTTAAAAATAACAATGTGTTATAATATCATACCATTTGACTTTAGTGACATCTCATGGATACATAAAGAGATAATTAAGAGAAATGCACCACAAGAGATAGATATCACACGATTCTATATACTATATTATATCAAAACATTGATTACATATGTTTATATATAGATCGTGGAGGGATTACCTCCATCATGTGATTCCATTTAAGAGATTTAGCTAATAATCATAGTTATTAGTCACAACCACCATTAAGAATTATCGATCACATCTATTGGACTTAGACTTATCTACCACACATACTAACCTCCAAATGTGTGCATTGGTAGATTTGACTTTCTTGTTGTTCTTTGCTTATCCTTTTTATCTCTCCTCAACTCATAATCAATCACTCTAAGTTTTTATGGTTTACCCTTAACTATTATATAATCATAGGTTTTAGTTTACTTTTACATAACATCATGCTTTTGGTTTACCATTAACCATTGTTAATGTATAAGTTTATTTAGGACAGGTAGGATATGTCATCTTTCTTGGTTGTTTGTGGACAACCACCATCTGCTTCTTTGACTTATCACTAGAGTGTGTGAATTGTCCAACCATCTCTTTGTCTTATTACTTCAATGAGTGAGTTATCCATCTACTTCCATCAATGTTGTCTCCTCTCATCCTATTATAAATAGAGGAGCTCTTCATTGTAATCAGGCAAGCAGATCTAATAGATCATTCTCTCCTTTGTAGAAGGTCATTGGTCTTTGCAGTTGTCTTGTTGTGCCTGTGATATTGTTTTTTCTCAATATTTACATGGTATCAGAGCCAATTTCTGCAAAACCCCTTCTCATATTTCCTTCAAATATCTGCAGGTTGTGTGATCGATTGAGGTGATCTCTCACTTGGGTTTTTGCAGTCACCTCATATTCGAGTGTTGGAGTTTGTTAGGCATTGGTTCTTTCACTTCTGGTTTTTCTACTCTTTCACTCTGTTCTCCTTTTGTACGTTGCCATTTCTCTCACAGACTCCTATACAATCGCGTAGCTTGGAGAGTTACCTCCACTTTTTCCTTGGCTAAAGTTGTTGTCTTGTAAGTTGGGCGTGTGGATGAGAGTATCAATGTTTTCTTGAGTTACTAATTGATGTGCTACTGCAAGCGTGTGGGCATTGGAATTGAAAGAGTAGTGTAAGGGGAGAAGCGTACAAGGCGTGCCTCTTGGAGGCCTCGATTTGTTTCATAAAGAATGAAGAATCTTGAGTAGGGCTCCTCCCCACTCAACATCATCAAATTCAAGGGAAGAAATTAGTGACTCGATCAGACATATGAAATGGTTCCTCGTCCCGTCAATCTCACCACTAAGGAAAGCTTGAACATTGTCGCTCTCCATATCCACGAATTTGAGGCTGCACACCTCATTTTGTCCATGATCCAAGGTTTCTCGTGCACGTCTCTTGGGAGTTCTGGGGTTTAATCTTTCAACAATAGTTCTTTCTTTCATGGTTTCCATTGTTTTGGCTGCTTCGTTTTGTTTCTCCAACATTTGAACTCGACGATGACGTTGAAGGACAAAGATCTCTCTTGTTGGGAATGAAATCGAACTTGAAAACAACCACAATTCTCTTGCTCTCAAAATTCAAAATCTTCCATCACTGTTGCACGTGGCACAACCACTTCCCCTTTGTCAAAATCCCAAAGTATTGTAACCCAATCTTTGGCATTCAGCAGGATCATGCCACCACTCTTTGGTGCGACAATCAGAGTGCCATACACATTTCTCACAACCCAGTGGAACATCAACAGACCAAACACATGGAGATCCACATGCACTTCATTAGACAACTCATCCAGGATGGTGTTCTCAGCTTGGAGTATTTTCTTATTGAAGCGCAAGTTGCTGACATATTCACTAAACCTTTGGCATCACCTTGTTTTCTTCAGCTACAATCGATGCTTGGGGTGAAGGAAGTTGTATCTGGGGGGTTATCTTGAGACCGCATACCTTCACTTTTTTATGTTATTTTTCTCTCTTTAGGGGAGGAGTTTTTCCTACAGGTTTTCTCCTTTTCTCCACTTCTGAGAGTTTGTATTGGGTACCTTAGACGGCCTAGTAGCCAAGACCCATATTTTTGAGTTTTTTGTACTTCCCTAAGTTGCACTTATGGGAGGGTGTTGATGTATAAGTTTACCTAGGACAAGTAGGAGATGTCATCTTTCTTGGTTGTTTGTGGACAACCACCATGTGCTTCTTTGAATTATCACTGTAGTGGGTGAATTTCCCAACCATCTCTTTGTCTTATTACTCCAATGAGTGAGTTATCCATCTACCTCCATCAATGTTGTCTCCTCTCAGGATATTATAAATAGAGGAGCTCTTCATTGTAATCAAGCAAGCAGATCTAACGGATCATTCTCTCCTTTGTAGAAGGTTGTTGGTCTTTGCAATTGTCTTGTTGTGCCTGTGATATTGTTTTTTCTCAATATCTACAACCATTACTTCACCATGGATTTTATTTTACTCTCAACCAATAAAACATCACGTGTTTTGGTTTAACATTAACCATTACAACATACCATGTATTTTGGATTACCCTTAATTATTACAAGTGGTTTTGGAGGACCATGGACCATTTAATTTAACAAGTGATTTTGGCTTATTACTAACCATTCATTTTACAAAATTAGTTTTGAAGTACCACGAAGCATTCAATTTAACATATAGTTTTGGTTTAACATTTAATAATTATGATTATGTTAATAATTTTATTACACACATATTTGATCTTCACATACATATTTTAAAATTCTTTAATCTTTATTTTGAATTTTCAATATTCAATTTATCATATTTATCATTTATTAGAATAACTAATTATAACCCAAAAAAATTACATTATCCTATTGAGTTAGGTAGAATCAATAGGTATGATTACTCTCCATTTTCAATTGTCTAAATTCAATAAGAATGTTAATTTAACTCCAATACTTAACTCTCATTTCAAATATGTACTTCGAATCGTGACTTTAATCTTGAAGTATGAAATGTTAAGAACCAAAGATCTTAATACAAAATACACCAGAATAGATCCAAGAAGAATATATGAAAACCACTCTTCATTATAAGAAAACCCTTGAGGTAGGGAAACACCATACAATGGATCCTATTATGGAAGGGATCATCTCCTGTTCACTTGCCTCTTCGAGGGGGCTTCTTCCTATTGAGCTACCGCTCCAAATACAATAATTCTCTTCTATATCTCATTACATTGCATGAACCTCTTTATATAGTGCTACCTGTTGGTCCCCGGTTTTGACCACGATCTTTGCCTATATTATATACCACAGACCTCCATTTATATGCCAGTACCACCCCTTTTGACCTCATTTTGACATACTTAACATCTCCCTACCATTCAAAGGGGTCACCTAAGGTATATTTGCATTTCAAACCATTTTTATGCACTTTAATGCTTTAAATTGGTATTGGAACTAATATCGTTTGGGTTAGGTACCACTGCTATTCTTGGAACAGGATGCTGGTACTAGGTACCAACTCGCACCCGTGGAAGTACCAATGGAGCCGTTCGAGGTCTGTGCATTATGGTATGCATTATGGTTCGAATGAGAGATAGAAAGATTCACAAGCTAGCTGGAGTCATCGCCACAGAGCGCTCGAGAGCATAATGATAAACCTGGATCAATTATTCTTCATCATTCACACTTCGTGACACTACGTGTCACGAAGATGTGAAATACGTTTCAACTTAATTCCACGACTATTCTCGGATCAGGGATCCGTTTGTTTCTATGCATCTTTGATTTCGACTGTTATGAACAATAAGACTTCTATAAAAACCCGGGATCACTCCTGAGAAGGGGTTACTACTGTTACAATTGCTATTGCTATTGTTATCGTTACTGGATTATGTGATACCGTGAACCTATGTTTTGAATACAGACTGTTGTTACGTTCTATTACTTGACTGTCATATGATCTGAGTACTATTTTGATGAGTTAATGAGGCGTGAAGTTACAATATATTTGCATAGAATGATTTAGTCGGCTCTGGTCGTTTCCCACAGCGTTTGTGCCATTTGGTTGGGCCCGCCAAACTGGTGCAAGTCGCTGCCTTAAATTGCAATAGATTTAGTTTGTGTTGTTATAGCTCTAGTTCATTTCAATATTTTAGAACTTGCATCCGAGGTAGCTTAGCGTTCACAGATTTAGCTTTAGTTTATCATAGCTTCAGTTCATTGCAGTGTGTTAATGCTTGCTTACACGACAGTTTAAAAGTTTCAGAATCGTGTTTATTCATTCCTCAACAGACTCAATTTCCAGACTGTTATCTTTTTATGTTGGTGAATGATAAACACAGTACTGATGCATGTAGGGTTAGCATATGCATGTGATTGTTTGGCTTTTCATTTTCAATCCGAGCATAACTCAGAAGTAGCATGCATTTCGCTTTGTTAGACAGTAGTTGCCTTGCGTGCTTAGAACAGTTAGGTTACAGTTAGAACAAAAGGAGCTCCTGGTACCAGTTAGTAGCATAATACTCTGTTTTCCTGTAGACAGTTTTGGATTCATTTTGATGACCAGATTGAATGCATTTTCGAAATTACTCTGTGTGTCATGACTTAAACGGAAATCCTGATGGTAGATGATTGAACATAGAGGTAGAATGATTTCG
>CBVK0101172442.1:0-15669 GCA_900067695.1 Picea abies
CATTCTACATGTTTTCTTTTGAATATATATATATATAAACGCTCCGAAGACGCTTCGCTCCCGACCATTTTTTGAAAAATGCGCTCCCACGCTCCTGCTCCCTCTTCGCTCCAACGCTCTGGCAACACTGGTTTTGATTGCATCCAATTTTATTGGGTAAATAACATGTTTCACTGAGTATCTTGTAATGGGCATTGTTTTCTACTCAGACAAATCGTTATCCGGGTTTTTACACTTGCTCGATTTGGTTCCATCTGTCTCTAGATATACTTTGTGTCCATAGTTCACATTTATAAAGGAGTATTGTGGTTATGAGCATTTGAAAAGGGGTGTGCAACATTTGCCAATCCTAAGCCTATGCTATCTTGCATCTATTTTGTGGCAGGAAGATTATGTTCCTCCCTCGTTACAGTGTTTTACTCGTGCTTTGTGTCTCCCTTTAAATTCTCATTGAAATCTAGTCCCAAATATTTCTAGTTTTGGGTTATTTCTAGTCACTAACCTTCAACATTAATTTATGCAAAAAAACATTGAAAGGCCACTAAATATTCCTATAGGTTGCATAGTATCCTAGTTGTTAATATCACATCACTTACATACAACATTATCTGTATGATATTCTTCCTATGCTCATCCCTCTATCATCTTTTATGTTTATCCATTTATCTAATTTATCTATATAAACACCCAATAATATAAAATAAAAAAGACAACTTTGTTTCACCTCACTATCATTGTTATGCTTTCCAAAAACCCTTTACAAATGTTTACAACATCATCCCTATATAAGTGGAATAAAATACTCTTTGTTGTCATTTTCTTACGTAAGGAAGTTGCACTCCTCTCATTGCATCCCAATTAAAAGAAATCAGGGTCCTACGCTTAGGATCTTGAACAAGGCTGCAATCACTTTTTGTCCTTGCTCTAACTGAAACTCACTTAATCCCAAGTGGAAACGTAAAGGGATTTTACCAGAGTTTCTTATCGCAGGTTACTTAACCTACTCATGTAATCAACATTAACGAACGTAACTTGATGAAACGGTAAATAGTTAACGTCATGTTATTAGGTTTTGGGAGGGAATCAAAAAAAAGAGAATGGGCTTCAAAGATTCTCAAACAAAATATAAAAACACCATTTACTTGAAAAATTGAACCTAATTTTTTTTAAATACCATTATTTTTAATGTCTATGACTCAACTAACCCAACCAAAAAAATAACTTTATTTTAAATATATTAAATATATAATTAATATAATTAATATTTCTTAAGTATATACTTAAAATATATTGATTTCCTATTAAAAGCTCAAATGGTTAGACATCAATTTTTTTTAATTATCAGATAATGCATAACTTTACGGTTTTCCATTTTAATTATAAATTAAAAATGTTGATATTTAAGAAATAAACAAACAATAAATACAAATGTAATTTATTATATATTAATTTTAATTGATTTTAAAAATTATAATAATGGATTCTTAGATTGAATTTGTATCTTTTTTATACATTGTATAGCATATCATGAGTGAGATGTTAATAACAGTGAGGGATGGTCGAAAGAAATTCACTGTAATATTGGAGTCAAGCAATGGTGTCCCTTGTCTCCTACCCTTTTTGGCATATACGTTGACAAATTAGAAGATTGTTTGGACGAAGCAGGTTGTGTCGGCCCTACTCTCACTGGTATAGTCATCAATCTTCTTCTTTATGTTGATGATATTGTTCTTATGGCGAGGAGTCCCAACGATCTTGGAAAGAAACTAAGAATCCTCAAGGATTTTTGCTCCAATATGGGTATGATTGTTAACACTAACAAGACTAAGGGCATGATCATTAAATCCAATAAGACCACTTATGCTACCTTTGTATATGACAACAACAACTTGGAGAAAGTGACTTCATACAAATATCTTGGAATTGATATCCACCACAAACTCAACTGGAATTATAGCATTGAGAAAATGATTATTGGTGGATGGAAAGCTTATTGTGGGCTTGAAAACAACTGTAAATCGGTCGATCTTTGGATTTGGGATAAGAAGAAGCTCATCATTGAGACTTTTGTTACGCCCATTATTCTATATGAATGTGAAGTATGGGGATGTAGTATCTCTCGTGAATCCTGGAGAAAGATAGAGAAAATCCAAAAGAATTTTATAGCCTATAATTTCAAAATTAAAGGAAATACGCCCTATCACATCCTCCTCTTATAGGCAAGCCTCTCCCCCATTGAGAGCATGGCTATGTATAGATACCTATTGTGTAAGAACAAGTTAAACAACATGGAAAACAAGAGACTTCCTAAAATTGCTTCCAACTCCATCTGTAACCACCTTCAACTCAAGCGGGGCTGGCATAAAGATGCCTAATCTTGGCTAAGCCATTGGGGAATCAAGGAAGATATCATTTTGCAAAATAAGGATACTATTAAAAATATCATTAAATCAAAATTTAAGGAGAAAATGTGGTGTGATAAAGAGTTAGAGGAAAAAAAGAATATTAAGTATTATAAGGAGGTAATCAACCCTAATCTAGAAGATCAAAATTATTTCTCTATTTTGACAAGTGTAAAGAAAAAGATAAGCATTGCTAAGATAAGAACATATTATCACGAGCTCCATAGTGAGACTAGGCGTTGGTCAATACCTAAAATGCCCTGGGACGAAAGAGTGTGTCACCTTTGTGACACTAAGAAGGTTGAAGATGAAAAACACTTTCTCTTAGATTGCCTAGCCTATACCCAAATTAGATCTCAATTTCAAAATATTCGTCACACTACCAACCTCCCTAACATTTTAACTCAGCAAAACTATGGTGATCTTGGAAGCTTCTCTTAATGCTTTTCAAGCACAGAAACAAAATTATAAAGAATTGCTACTAGTCCCTCTTAAGGTCCGATAGACCAATTCGGTCTCAGTGGATGTTAATCATCATCATCATAGGTGCAACCTGTATCAATTAAATTGAATTTTCATCTTTTCGATGCATTTTATAACATATTATGAGTGAAATGTATCACATGTGTAACATGTATTAATTAAAACCAAAATATAATAAATGTTAAATTTATAATTTTCTTAAATTGAATTTTTAGCATCTTCTATATATTATGAGGGAAATGTATCACATAATTAAAATTTATTAATTAAAATTAAAAGATAATAAATTTTCAACGATCCAATTTAATCTAAATTTATTTCAATTTGTAATTTTTAATATTTGTTAATTTTTTAGGATATTGAGAATGTTTTTTAAAGTTATATAAAATTAGTTTTGAAAGAGTTATAATTGGTTTATGCATCTATTTGAGGTAAAATAGATGTTAATAAAAGTCTTCTCAACAATGATTGTAACATGGAAGAATTTTAAATACACATGTTTTGGATCATGAGAACATAATATTCACATGCATAATATGTCATATTTCATGACATTTACAAACTACTTGTCCACATGTTTCATCTAATCCTCCCCAAAAAAAAATGTACCGAATCAAACCAAAGAGATGAAATTTTTCGAAGGAATTGAATTTAGATATTGACATTGATCAAAATAAGATAACTCAGAACCTACAAGTAATCTACTCATTTCTCATGGGATAAAGTAGAAGAAAGGTGTTGAAATTAGTGCAGCTGCAAGAGCCATTCTCCAGGAGGATGGCATAAGACCCTAGCTGAGGACTAGAGCCCCCAGTACACTCCTGGGGTTTCTTGGTATGAGACCAAGCAGTAAGAGCCATGGCAAAAGACCCTAGTGAGGGCCCCCAGTATATGATCGGGGTTCTTGGTCTAGGACCAAGCAGTAAGTCCCTAGATGTGTTCTAGGGCCCCTGGATGTGTTCTAGGGCCCCTGGATGTGTTCCAGGTTATCCTTGCTCGGTGCTTGGATTGATCCTTGGATGTGTTCCTTGGTGGTTGATATAAGTCCCTAGATGTGTTCTAGGGCCCCTGGATGTGTTCCAGGGAACCCTTGCTTAATGCATGGGTTGATCCTTGGTCTTGTACCTTGGTGGATTAGACCCTAGATGTGTTCTAGGGCCCCTAGATGTGTTCTAGGGAAACCTAGTCTTGGACCAGGTAGATCTTGGTGAGATACCAAGATGTGTTGATGTGTGATCCTCTTCCTCTCTCCCGGGATGGTCCATGAGACCTAGGAGTGGCTATGAAGATGGACATGACCACATTGTTGATGTGCCCTCTTATGCAGTGATGATAAAAGTTTATAAGTCATTATGAGACTCGTGTGGACATGTTTTGTCATTGTGGACCCCCTTGACTTTGTCTTAAAGTTCCCCCTTTGCTTGTTGTCTTGCTTTCCCTCTTGTTTTATGTGGTGGGGAGTTTTTATAATTTACTTTAATTTAATTGACATTTAATTAATATTTATATTAATTAAATTGTCATTATTTAATTATTTTTTATAATAGCCCTAACCCCTCTCCCTAGTTATAAAAGGAACCCTACCCTTTAGCATTTCAACACACTCACTCACTCCTCACTCTCCTATTGATGCGGCTACCTCAATTGCTCTCTCTTGGTGATGGTGCGGCCCCTTCTTTGGACTATTTGTTTCAGATCTGAGGTTTACTTGGACACCGATTTGGTTGGGAGCTACCTCTAGTAGTTTTGTTTGTTGGTGATGAGGGCCGGACCTCCTCTAGACTGCTCAGACTTGCTGTTTGTCCCCTCCCTTAGCTGCCGGTCTGCTTAAGAGAGCCACGGACCTGAGGGAAGGTGTTGTGACCTCTCTTCTTGGCTGCCATATCAGTTTAAGAGAGCCACAGACCTAAAGGGAAGGTGCCGCGGCCTCTCCTATTGGCTGTTGTTACCTATGTTCAAGTTCCTGTGGGGTTTTTCTTCTTGCTGAGGCTTCTGTGGGTGTTTTCTACTTGTTGTCCCTCTTGTGAAAGTTTATCCCAGTGCTGTCTTCTTTTATGTGGAGGTTTTTGCTGTCCCTGTTGTGGAGGGTATTGTTGTTTCATCTGTGGAGGATTTGCTGTTCCTATTGTGGTGTTTTGTTGTCTCAACTTGTGGAGTATTTGCTGCTGCTGAGTTCTACAGTCTCAGCTGTGGACAGCATCCTTCTACAGCCTTGTTTGTGGTCTATCCCTTGGCAAACTGTCCTTCAATCCATATGATAGAGATCAAACCCTAGAGGTTTGATCCATGAACCTTAAACTAATTTTCTGAGCATATTAAAGAGGTCTACATCCACACATGTGACAGGTACATTCTTCATTGGCCAGGAGGTAAGCTAAAATTTGTTTTTGCACTCAGAAATTTCATTTATGTTCAGAATTTAATTCAGATCCGTTTGTCTTTTCTTAAATGTGTTGATCTAGTGAACAGAATTTAAAAGCATAATTGTTTTCTCTATTTTTCCCTAAATTCTAACAAAAGGAATATAGGACCTTCTTCCTCAACGGACAGAGGTCATGGTAGGTGGAACAAAAAGACATCAAGAAACTGATACATATTCCTTTTAAGAACTCTGATATCTGATCTTTAAACTCACTATGCACTTGTAGTTGCTTTTGGTTGTATCATGTTTTAAGAACTTTAAAAATATTATTTTCTTTTTATAATGAAATATAAATTAAGATTTTATTTTATTTTTTAAAAATCCATAATTTATAAGTGTAAAGAGGTATCAAACCTCTTTACACTTATAAATAGGTTTGCTAAGAGCTCGTCTTCCTCAGACATCAATGAAAGCCTACCCCCCCTACGAACCACCAACACATAATTATAGGTGGTGTGGTTTCTTTGAATAACGATGATGAGTTAGCAATGAGCATGCATTTGCGGATAACAACCAGTGATGGTTGTTCCCATTGTTGATTGACATTCTAAGTTATGATAAGTTTTCCCATATTATATATATATATATATATATATATAAACTTTTTAAAATATAAACTTTTTTATAATATAATAGGTAATCTTTTACACTTTCATTTTTTATAATATAATGAGTAATTTTATACACTTTCATAAATTTAATCCATTTTAATACTTAATAAATTAAATTCACAATTTACATGATTGTAATTTAACTCATAAATATATTAACAAATTATAAAATCTAAATTCCTAATCCATTTTAATACTTAATAAATTAAATTCACAATTTACATGAGTGTAATTTAACTCATAAATATATTAACAAATTATAAAATCTAAATTCCATATAAAAAAGGTGAAAGGTGATTGTAATAAACAATTTGTAACATTTTACATAAGCATTGATTCACTTAACTGTATTAGCTCTTGGTGATTGCCATGCAAACACCCCAAATGTGTAAACTCGCTATAGTAATAGTTTTTTTTAATCATAAACCAGAAAAAAATGAGACTTCAAGTTGGTAGAAGTAAACTGGAGGAAATAAACAATCATGGGCAGATCACTAACATAACTTATATTTCATGAAGTTCATATCTAGTTGCCAAATTTTACAGGACTCTTGGTTTTTGCAAATAGGAAAGTTTTTTCATATCATCCACTCCTGGGGGAGGTGCTTTTGTATCTTTTGGGTACACATTTGACAAATTAGCAACCACATGTATACATGGAAAAACAGTCACCCATATAAAAAATAATGCATGTGATGATAAAATACCATTAGTTTTATGCAGGCTAGGAAAAAGCACAAAACAATTAAATCTAAAACAGGTAATCTTCATTAAAATTCACTAGATCAAATGTCCATAATTCGCTACAACTGGAGAATATTTCAGTGTCACATATTAGAGTGTTATGTCAGCACAAGTTTTAGTGATAAAACAATTGTACTTCCTATATACCCAAAAATCAAGTTTGAATCAGGTATTAAGAATGAAAAATATAGAAGTGTTAGAATATTCAGTAATACTGAGGAGGGGGGGGGTGAATCAGTATTACACAAATTTTCACCACTTTTTCTTTTTACCATATCAACTAGTCATCACATAGTCAATCATAAGCTATGCCGAGAATTAAGCATAACACAAAGACAAGCTATGCAGAGAATTAACCATAACACAAAGACACAGTCCACAGATATTTTATGTGGAAACCCATATGGGAGAAAACCACAAATCTTCTTCAACTTATATTAATCAAGAGTTACATTCCGTTTATGACCACCTACTCAAGGGAGGCTCCAACCCCATAGCTTTACCAGCACCAACTGGAAGGAAGCACCAACTCCCTAGAACACAGGCTCCAACCTGTAGAGAGGACATCAATCTTCAGTGAGCTCCAACTCACCCTAGCACCACCCTGCCACCCTGAAAAATTGCAAGCTCCGACTTGCAATAATTAGTGAGGACACCATTCCTCTCAGGCACCAACCTATTGAGTGAGGACACCATTCCTCTCAGGGACCAACCTGTTGAGTGAGGACACAAGTCCTCTCCCTTGCACCACCCTGCCTCCCTGAATTCATTTTTCTCTATACAATTTCTCTGCACAAATTGACTTTTCTCAAAACTTCTCACTACACATCAAGGTGATCTGATATATCTCTGATTCGGCTCCTTAGAACCTTGATCCTTCATCGTATCCACACACCACGCATTTTCATTTATATTATCTCAGCCTCAATTCGACTAACTTTATGTGGACGCGTAATAGTTACATTGTGGACATGGCTTGATCAAATCAAGGTCCAATTAGCTGTATGTGGACATGCTTTTGTTCAAATAAAGTATGTGGATGCATGACAGTTACATTGTGGACAAATATTGACCAAATCAAAGTCCAATTAGTTATATGTGGACAAACTTTTGCTTCATACATTCTTAGAATAAATCAAATGGACCAAATCTTCCTTGTTTCACCAAAACGTTCATTGTCGCAACAATTCACATTCTAGTTTACAGAGCATTTGTTGCATAGATAAAATAAGAGCCCAAGTATCTTCTCACACTTGGCCTGCAGAAATCTCACCCAGTTGCCCCACCAAACTATTAGCGACCCCTAATGACTCGCTCTCCGGACTACGAAACTTCCACTCGTTCCATTGCATTCCACTTCAGACTTCATCTCGTCACACTCCATTACACCATTCATCGCACTAGCTCAAGGTGCCCTGCAGATTTTCATTTGCGCAATCTTCCACACACTTCATCGCAGTCCACTCTAACACTTGTCACTTTACTCAAGGCACTCTGTGCTTTTTGCACAAACATCATCATGTTGTAGCATAAACATCCGCTTATTCATTCCGCAATCACAGTCAAGGGAATTCATTGTAGTCCACTTCACTTCTGAACTATGTCATAGGTCATCCTCATGTTCTATGCGCACTCCTAGCAGACTCAATCACTTATGTGATTTCTTTTTGCATCATTGATCCCTTCATCCTTCAATTCTTCTACGCACTTCTAATTTCAACCTTTCACGACTTCATCTGGGAGTTCCATTTCATGTAGATATACAATGGTACATTACAAATAATCCTTTCGCGCACTTCCTGTTGAGTTTTGTACCTTGGGAGGTGTTCCCCATGTGCTTGTGACCTCCTTAGCACATGTGGGATGGACATTACACTTTGTAACGTTTACTTTTGTCTAATTTCACTTTGACTTTGTCTAAAGTGAAATTTAGTCATTTTTGGCCTAAAGTGACTATTAATTCACAAAGGAGGTGAATTAGAAACATAAAGTTGACATAGGAAACTTAACCCAAAGTGGGTTATTGATTTAGATATTCATGGGGAGATCTCAACCATTGATTAAATGGGAGATGAGATGATCTCCACCATTCATATCTTAGGTTTCCATTTGTGAATTCAAAAGGGGCGCAAAGGGTGAAGGAGGGCACATTCTTCATTTGGTCATTTGCTCATTGTGAGAGAGATACTTGGAGGATGAGGCTAGGGTTTGTTGCATGAGGTTGCTTGAGCTTGGGCGCTAGCTTTCATGGAGGGAAGCAACCAGGTTCTTGCTTGGATTATTTACCAAGGAGGTTTCACTTCTGTGGAGGGCGCACTTGCTTGAGAGGGCGCATCAGTTGTGGGAAGGACTTCCAGCCATAAGATTGCAGTGAGATCTGTTTCAAAGGGAGGCCATCTACTAGAGCTTCATTCCTGTGGAGGGGTTTTCAGATCTGAGCTTACAGTTTGCAATTGGAGCAGTTTCAGTGGTTTTCAGAGCTTGTATGTGGGGCAGACCTTCCTAGGGCGCACTTGGAGGTTTTGGACTTGTATTTCAGCTCAGAACGAGCTGCTATTGTATGAGGTTCCTCTATATTTTGTACTTGTTGTATTCCACCTTCTACTTACCTCATATATAGACATATATTCTAAACTGGTTTTCCCCGGGGGATTTTTATCCAGGGTCATGTTGACCAAAAATACCTGTGTACAAAAATGCATGTGTTAGTCTTTTAGATCTGCTTATTTTCAGCTGTAAATATCTTTAGGTGTGTTGTATTTATTTTAGTATGCATGTGCTAACTTCTGGTTACTAAAACTACATGCTAGAGCACCTAAAATTGCAAATACAACCGTAACAAATCAGCAAGAATTTTCTGAACTGTTCGCTGTCCTAAAAACAGCAGTAAAACATTTACAAGATAGTTGAAACTTAGAGCCAGTCTGTGGTCAAAGACAGACCCAGTTGGCAAGCTTGATAGGACCTAAAATCTTCATGGTATCAAAGCTGAGGTGGCTGAAATTTTGAGCAGTTGGGACAGCATTTTGTTGGCTGTCATATACATCTTCTTCGCAGATTTTTGAGGACAGCCATTGACTCATTTAGTGGTTGTTAGAGGGCAGATTTTTGCAGAGGACAGTTGGGCAGTTTTTGGCACTTGTCATCAGTCTCTTTTCACACCTACGCAGTAGAAGTGAGGCTGATTTGACTTGACCTCTTTTCACACCTATTTTGTTAGGAGTGAGGTCAGATTACACTTGTCTCTTTTCACACCTGTGTTGACAGGAGTGACACAATGTTTTCCTCAGCAGTGTGAGCATCAGTTGGGGATTGCAGTTTGGCAGACATGTCAGCATCTCAGATGCGAGTTGAGGACAGGCTAGCAGGGGCTAGCAATTGGTCGCCTTGGAAGGCGAGGATGATCTTCGTCTTAAAGGACCTCGAGCTATGGGACATAGTCGAGGCAGATGTTCCCCCCATTCCTGTCACTACTCCCATCTTGGTGGCAGAGTTCAAGAAAATGAACAACAAGGCGAAGAGGACTATTTGTGATGCAGTTCGTGATCATATCATACCCCATTTGTCGGGGAAGGCTTGTGCATACAAGATGTGGGCATCTCTATGCAAGTTGTATGAGAGCTCCAATGAGAACCGGAAGATGGTTCTTCATGACCGACTCAGGGGCATTCGCATGCTCAAGGATGATGTAATGTCCCCTACTTCTTGTTGAAGAGGTATTGAGAAGACTCAGTGACCTAGGCATCCCCACTAGGTCATAGTCTCACACTAAGGGGAAGGGTCAACCAAACTAAAGTTATATTATTAAGTTGACTTGATGAAAAGGTGAAAAAGAGTTAAAAGATAACTCAATGAAGGAATAGAAGCGCTAAAGGTTGAGTTAGGAGTTAACCCTAGGGGTTAATCTAACTCAACAGAGAAATAGAAGAAAAGTATAAAAGGAAGGTTGGGGCGCACCTATTATTCATTCTGGATTTTGGTATTTTGCTTGTTGATGCTCTTGAGCATACAGTTTTGAGGGTTTTGATATTACAAACCCTAGTGAGCAGCTCAGTGGTGAAAGATTCCACTCACCTGGCTCCAAGCTTGGTCTCGGGGATGAAATACTCCACCCACACCATTCTACAGCTATCATCTACCCAGGAGGACGAGTAGGTTGTACCATTTGGATCAGGAGGGTCCTACCAGCTAGGGTTTTTCTGCAGGGGCACACTAGTTGTTGAAGAAAAGTTTGTTCCAGCCAAACGAAGAAGCTTGAGAGTTTTCCAACATTAGGGTTTTGCTTGCAAGCCCTTACTCATCAGTTTGAGGGCTTCTTGGAAGAGTTATCACGTCCCTATCATTTACTGCAGGTTGGGACGATTTCAGGAGGAAGGGTACGATTTGGAGATTCAGTAATTCTCAGATCTAGGAGGCTACAGGCTAGATCTGAGCTTGAGACTTCTCTCAAGTGCTTGTGGATGCCAGATCTATCATCCGGGAGAGTTTCAGACAATTCAGAGGGCCCATTCAGCTAGGCCGTGCTATTGGCTATATTCAGGGTTTCAGGAGGGTCGTACCATTCCAGGGTTTCTGCAGTTTGAGGAGGAAGCTACAGTGTTTGAGTTTCATACTTCAGGAGGAGGCTTCTCTTGCCTTGATCTATCAGTGGGGAGGATTTGGCAGCATCGGGAGGTCTATAACTTCAGGAGCGTCGAACCCTTGGTGTCCTTGTCTTCAGCAAGCCGTACCAGCAATCATCAGGGTCGTCCCAGTGACTTGAAGGGAGGCCAAAACCCAGATCTAGCAGTTGAGCGTTCATCTTCTATTGGGAGCCTTTGGGAGGCTTGATTTGTATCTCCGGGAGCATTTTGTATACAGCTCTAGTATTACCTTGAAGCCATCTATTCAGATCTGCTTTACTATTGTATCAGGTGCTTGCTTTCTTATAATAAAGTTCAGCTATTTGCTTGTGGTTCCTATCTTGTGTATTGTTGATAATCTTCATATGATGGCAATGATATTTATGTGAATCCATGGTTAAATAACTGAATAAACCCTAAGGCCGAAATATTCATGTCAACCTGCATACACAACCAATAAGAATCAAATCAGTGGTTAGTTAGTGATTCCAAGCAAAAAATTGGCTTGGGATCATTACAGATGAGTCGGTAACTTCATTCCTTGGTCGTTACACTCAGATCAGAAATGATCTTGGAGCCGTCGGAGAGGTTGTTGATCCTAACTCTTTGGTGAGGCAAGCTATGAATAGCTTCACCAAACCATGGGGTCCATTTGTACGTGGCATAGTTGCCAAGGAGGTCATGCCTACATGGGAGAGGATGTGGGATGACTTCATCCAAAAGGAGAGTAGGCTAGCAGTCGAGGCTTCTGAACAGCGACAGCAACAGCAGATTGGTCAGGGTGAGGAGGATCTTTCTCTTTGGACAAAGGGCAAGAAGAAGGTCGATCGAGGGGGTCGGCAAGGTCCCAAGTTTGGGGGCCAACCACAAGGGAGTGGAGGAGAGAGCAGTAGTGGTCAGGGCAGTGATCAGAGGAGAGATATGAGCAAAGTGAAGTGCTTTGTTTGTAAGAAGTTCGAGCACTATGTTGGACAGTGTCCAAACAGGAAGAAGAAGAAGGGTGGTACCGCAGCTACAGCAAAGGAGGCAGACTTTCAGACACAGTTTCAGAGAGAGTGTGCCTTTCTCATTTGCTGCACTTCAGTTGAGACGACACCCAGCATCTGGTATATTGACAGCAGGGCTTCGAGCCATATGACTTGAGTTCGAGAGCACATCACTGATCTCAGAGACATCGAGGTCAGGATAGAGATTTCTCTTGGAGATGACACATTGGTTAGAGTTGCTAGGATTGGCACAGTTACCTTTCGGAGAGATAGCATGCCACCTATATTATTCACAGATGTTCTTTACGTTCCGGGGCTGAAGAAGAATTTGATTTCAGTTTCCACCCTCCAAGATAGAGGTCTTGAGGTCACATTCAGAGGCATCGAGGTACTGATTCATCCTCGGGGGTCTTCACTAGCCTCAGGATAAGTGATTGGAGTGAGAGATGGGAAACTATTCAGATTGATTTTTCAGCCACTTCATGCACTGGCAGCGAGTAGCGACAGCAGCACACAGTTATGTGAGTTATGGCATCGCAAGATGGCCCACCTGCATCATGGGGCTCTTGGAGGACTGAGAGAGGTTGTGACCGGAGTGCCACAGATCAGCATAGAGCATCAGGATGTTTGCAGAGGGTGTGCGCTTGATAAGTTTACCAAGGCATCGTTCCCCAGCAGTGACACCAGGTCAACTGGGATACTAGATTTAGTACACACGGATGTGTGTGGGCCCATGACTCGGAGGTCCTTGAGTGGTTGTGAGTACTATCTCACATTTATTGATAACTACTCCAGGAAGACTTGGATCTATTTCCTGAAGGCCAAGACTGAGGTCTTCACACGGTTCCAAGAGTTCAGAGCTCTTGTGGAAAACCAATCGGGAAAGAGGATCAAAGTCATGCAGTCGGATAACGGGGGAGAGTATTCCTCGAGATAGTTTGTAGACTTCTGTGCACAGCATGGCATCAGGAGACAAATGACCGTACCCTACAACCCCCAGCAGAACGGGGTTGCCGAGAGGAAGAACCAGGCCATTATCGGTGCAGCGAGATCCATGTTGCATGATCAAAGTTTGCCTTTGTACTTATGGGCAGAGGCATGTGCTACTGCAGCTTACCTGCAGAACAAGAGCCCCCACAGGATATTGGGGAAGATGACTCCTGAGGAGGCCTTCACTGGTAGGAGGCCCGATGTCGAGCACATCAGGATCTTTGGGTGCTTGACTTTCTCTCATGTCCCCTCGGAGAGGAGGACAAAGCTAGACCCCACAACCCAGCAAGGGATTCTAGTTGAATACTCAGAGGTGTCGAAAGCCTATCGCATCTACATTCCGCCACTTAGGAGAGTTGTGGTGAGCAGAGATGTCAGATTTGAGGAGGATAGGGCTTTTGCGAGATCTCTTGAGTCGAGAGTTGGAGTTGAGGATGATGCAGAGTTGTCGATTGCAGTCTCAGAGGGAGTGCAGCCTCAGATTTTGAGTACACCAGTATCATGGGTGACAGGGTCACCATGCACAGCTTCAAGGTCACAGTTAGAGCATGTTCAGTTAGATGGGGCACAGACTCCAGAGGGAGGTCAAACTTCAGGATCTCAAAGTGTTGAGACGAGTCCTGAGGCAGTCACTCTTGGGCAGAGAGACCTTACTTCTTCGTTGACCACTTCAAGGAAGAGGAGACCTAGATGGTTTCAGGAGACCCTGAAGGAGGCCAGGGAGAATGTAGGGGAGCCCAAGAGCTAGATCAGAGAGAGCAGGCCACCAGTTATATTGGGAGCATATTTGGCACTAGTGACGAGAATCAGGGATACTGAGCCACAGACTTTTGCGTAGGCAGTGGACCATCAGGTCTGGAGAGAGGCCATGGTAGAGGAGTATGACTTCATTGTGCGCAATGATGTCTAGGATGTGGTTCCAAGGCCAGTGGGGAAGTCAGTTGTGACTTCCAGGTGGTTGTACAAGACCAAGATTGTTGCAGATGGCAGCATTGAGAAACACAAGGGTCGTTTTGTGGCGCGAGGCTTCTCACAGATTAGGGGAGTCGATTATGACGAGACTTTCGCACCAGTTGCGAGATACACTTCTATCAAGACTATCATTGCCATAGCAGCAGAGATGGGTTGGCGCATTCAGCAAATGGATGTGAAAACTGCATTTCTGAATGATTTTATTTAGGAGGAAGTGTACATAGAGCAGCCACAGGGATTTGAGGTGAGTGACAGGGAGACCCACGTGTGTCTTCTGAGGAAGGAACTATATGGTCTGAAGCAAGCTCCCCGAGCTTGGTATTCAACCATTGATACTTATTTGCTTCAGATGGGCTTTGAAAAGAGCGATGTTGATCCAAACCTCTATTTCATCATTAGGGGTGAGGACACGCTTATTCTCATTTTGTATGTGGATGATTTATTCATTACTAGAGCCGAGGATCTCATAGTTGAGTGCGAGCTGGGACTTGCATCAAAGTTTGAGATGAGTGATATCGGATTGATGCACTACTTTCTGGGTATGGAGGTATGGCAGGAGGAGGGTCACGTATTTCTTAGGCAGGGGAAGTATGCAGTAGATATTTTGAGCAGGTTTCAGATGGAGGACTGTAGACCCATGTCTACACCTATGATCACCAACTGGAAGAAGCTTAGTGCTTCAGATAGCTAGTTGGTGGATGCCACAGTATACAAGCAGTTGATCGATTCACTCATGTATCTGGTTAACACCAGACCAGATATATGTTTTGCCGTGAAACCTTTTAGTCAATACATGGTTGAGTCGAGGAGTGTTCACATGGTTGGGGCAAAACATGTCTTGAGATATGTTGCTGGGACAGTGGACTATGGCCTAGACTATGTCATGGGAGATGGAGTTAGTTTGGTTGGCTATACAGATACAGACTAGGCAGGATGTGCTACTGACAGGAAAAGCACCTCAGGGTGTTTCTTTAGCTTGGGGTTGGGACTTGTTTCCTGGTTCAGCCGGAAGCAGAAGTCGGTTGCTTTGAGTTTGGCCGAGGCAGAGTATATGGCGGCCAATCAGGCCAGTTGCGAGGCCATTTGGCTTTGTAAGATGCTGGTTGGTTTATTTGGTCAGGAGATGTCACCGACTGTCATTCACTGTGATAATCAGAGTTGTATCAAACTCTCTGAGAATCCAGTGTTTCATGATCGGTCGA
Organism: Picea abies; assembly: GCA_900067695.1. Taxonomy (NCBI): domain Eukaryota; kingdom Viridiplantae; phylum Streptophyta; class Pinopsida; order Pinales; family Pinaceae; genus Picea; species Picea abies. The sequence goes on from CBVK0101172442.1 coordinate 15,435, forward strand.
AGCATATTGAGATCAGGTACCACTTCATTCGTGACTAGGTTCAGAGAGGGGCAGTTCAGTTGCAATATGTATCTACAGATGACCAGGTTGCAAATATTCTCACCAAGGCCCTGCCACAGGGCAAGCATGTCTACTTCAGAGACAAGATGGGATCAGTGATGAAAACCTTCCTCAGTAAGAGGGAGTGTTGAGTTTTGTACCTTGGGAGGTGTTCCCCATGTGCTTGTGACCTCCT
>CBVK0101172442.1:15676-29623 GCA_900067695.1 Picea abies
AAGTGAAATTTAGTCATTTTTGGCCTAAAGTGACTATTAATTCACAAAGGGGGTGAATTAGAGACATAAAGTTGACATAGGAAACTTAACCCAAAGTGGGTTATTGATTTAGATATTCATGGGGAGATCTCAACCATTGATTAGATGGGAGATGAGATGATCTCCACCATTCATATCTTAGGTTTCCATTTGTGAGTTCAAAAGGGGCACAAAGGGTGAAGGAGGGCACATTCTTCATTTGGTCATTTGCTCATTGTGAGAGAGATACTTGGAGGATGAGGCTATGGTTTGTTGCATGACATTGCTTGAGCTTCGGCGCTAGCTTTCATGGAGGGAAGCAACCAGGTTCTTGCTTGGATTATTTACCAGGGAGGTTTCACTTCTGTGGAAGGCGCACTTGCTTGAGAGGACGCATCAGTTGTGGGAAGGAATTCCAACCATTAGATTGCAGTGAGATCAGTTTCAGAGGGAGGCCATCTACTAGAGCTTCATTCCTGTGGAGGGGTTTTCAGATCTGAGCTTACAGTTTGTAGTTGGAGCAGTTTCAGTGGTTTTGAGAGCTTGTATGTGGGGCGCACCTTCCTAGGGTGCACTTGGAGGTTTTGGACTTGTATTTCAGCTCAGAACGAGCTGCTATTGTATCAGGTTCCTCTATATTTTGTACTTATTGTATTCGACCTTCTGCTTACCTCATATATAGACATATATTCTAAACTGGTTTTCCCCGGGGGGGGGTTTATCCAAGGTCATGTTGACCAAAAATACCTGTGTACAAAAATGCATGTGTTAGTCTTTTAGATCTGCTTATTTTCAGCTGTAAAGATCTTTAGGTGTGTTGTATTTATTTTAGTATGCATGTGCTAACTTCTGGTTACTAAAACTACATGCTAGAGCACCTAAAATTGCAAATACAACCGTAACAAATCAGTAAAAATTTTCTGAACTGTTCGCTATTCTAAAAACAGCAGTAAAACATTTACAAGACAATTGAAACTTAGAGCCAATCTGTGGTCAAAGACAGACCCAGTTGGCAAGCTTGATAAAACCTAAAATCTTCACTTCCCTTGTCGGTGCGCCAACTTTGCGTCATACTGCATGTGTGCCATACTATCTATGACTTGGTTGACATCGATGAAAACATATTGTGTTAGTGCAGTAGAAAGAATCCTCTCACGCACTTCCTGTGCATGTTCTTATTTCTATAGTGCGATTCCTGCAGCTGAATTTCATTGAATGATAAATTACCTTTTGGAACAAGATCCTCTCATGCTGAGCTCTCTTTGACAACCATACCTCAATAACACCTTATCAATATTTCCACCTCAACAATCACTTTGATTACAATGACACCACTCATTGTCACACTTGCAGCCACTTTGACATCAATGACAACACTTTCTCAACAAGAAGTTCATGTCGATCTTCTGCATTAACCTTTGGTATACCATTTTGGCTCACTAACAAGCAAGGGCCTGAACCAATGCACATATATTTAATAGTTTGGTAAATGTTTCACAAGGCCAAAGAGGTTTTACAATGCCATATGCAATTTGAAAATTCCATCATATTTTGAACAACAGGATGTCAGCAACTCCTTAAAAGTAAAGTCCAAACTTGCAAAGAGTTACCCATCCAAATGATAAACAACATATGATGAGGTCCAACATGGTTGATTGATCCATTCTAATGAATAACTTGAAAGATAATTAGGATTTAGTCAGTTATCCATCTAAATATCATTGTATCAGCCATAAATTCTTCCAAAGATAGCTTGTGACAGTTTATAAATTTGGAAGCAACTTCTTCACAAGATTCAAAGTATATCTCCTCAACTTACCTTTCAAAATATTCTCACCAAAAGAATTTTATTCTATCTTTCACATTAAATGTACTATCAAATTCATGCATACCTGCTTACCATTGGACATAGTCATTATCAAAAGTACCAATTGATTTGGAATCCTTACCTTCTTTCCAATTGTAGTATGAACTTCAACTTTCTCGCCATTAAATTTTGTAACTTGACCATCAACCCAGGTTGTATCTCGATCTTCCACCCATACATGGGATCCTATTATAATATTCAATGTAGTTGATGTTGATCTTATGGTAGCTGCGGGAGTTATTTACCTCCACATGTAACCCTGACGAGAATAGAATATTCTGGGAAGCAAGAAGTAACCCTAAAGCATTGAACATAACCCTAGAAGACAAGTCGGCTCAAGAAAATAATTAATATTAAGTATTTAGTCTCCAGAATGAGAAGTCGACCCAGACAGCTGAGGAAACAGTATAAATACAAGTAGCCAAACCTCATTTTGTACACACTGCTCAGAATTGCAGCTGGGAAGAAGTGCGCACTGCAAGAACTGGGCTAGTGCACAAGTCTAGGGAGCAGCTGCAGCCGGCAGCTGCCGCAATCTGGTTTTCTGGTTTAGGCTCGGACTTTCTGTTGGTTATGGTTGGACTTTCTGATCAATCTTGGTTATCTTTATGCATTAGCCTTGGTTGGCTATTGGCTTGCTTCCGGAATCATTCTCTGTCAAGGTTAAAGTGCTCGGGGGTGGCTTCGATCTATTGGTTGGGTGACAATATTGCTATATTGTCTATGGTTAAACGAGCACATCCATTACTTTCTAACAGGTTATGGGCCCACACTATCTTCGGACAGTCTAACCGCTGGAAGATAGATTGGGAGGATTTGCGCAGTTGCAGTTGCAGCTAGTTTTTGCTACAACAACGAAACCCTAACCCTCTCATTGAGGCACCTTAAGTGAAGAGATTGACCTGATTTCTGGATAACCTAGTGCGCCCTAGCCTAGCACATCTCCCGGTACTCTTAGCAAGCTAAGACGTCAAGTTTGAGTTTTTGGTCAAAATCAAGGGTTGACCAAATCAAAGCAATTATGACTTACTCTATGAAGTCAGAAAACAAGTTAGAAGGGGATTCTAACTTCAAAGCATGGAAGACAAGGATTGACCTCATCCTTGCCAAGAATAAAGTGTTGGATATCGTGAAAGGAAAGATCGTGGAACCACAGTTTGAAGAAGGAAAAGAGAAGGAACCTCAGAACGTTGCAATTGTGGAGAAGTTCAAGGACAGTGACATAAATTCCATGAGTATCATAGTGGACTCTGTAAAAGACCACTTGATACCTTACATATCTCATCTTGACTCATCTAAGAAGATGTATGATGCCCTGACAAACCTCTTCTCAGTCAGAAACTTTGGACAAGTAATGAGTCTGAAGAATGAGCTCCATGACATGAAAATGAATGATGATGACAGCATAACATCATACTTTGTGAGAATCTCTTAGTTAAGAGATCAACTACAAGCTATTGAAGAAATCATTTCAGAGAAGGAACTGGTAAATATAGTACTCAATGGTCTTCCCAAGACATAGGATGCATTTGCCGCAAGCATTAACACAAGGAAGGAGTATCCTACATTTGAAGAACTTTGGACTTGTTGTGCACAAGAAGAATCAAGAATTAGTGCAAAAGAGAAACCCCAAAAGGAATATGATGATCAAGCCTTCACAACAAGGTTCAAGAATTTCAGGAATAAAAAGAAGTTTCGCTCCAGGAAGAAACAAAATCAAGAGAAAGATATGTCAAAAGTACAATGCTTCAATTGTCGAAAATATGGTCACTACAAGAATCATTGTCCCGAGTTAAAGAAAAGGAAGGAAACACACAAAGCATCAGTTGCCGAAGAAAGGGAACCCTCAAAGAAGGCCAAGCAGGATAAAACAGACTTCTTCAAAGACAAGGTAACAATATTCTTCATAATTCCTGTACATACCATGTTTACATAGTTTCTGTACATATCTTGCATATCTATTTCTTAGAAGATAAGATGTTCAAAAAGAAACAATACCTATGGAAGAATAACAAGATAAGGATTGCTATCACGATGACTATAAGACAAGCAATACACATGAAAAGATGAAGTACATCGACAACCCTTGGTAACAATTCATGTGGAAGCTATTACAACTACAAGATGAGCCGAAATCAGAATCAAACTTGAAGAAACCTGGAAGAAGTAAAAACAAAAAGAAGTCAACAATCAAGAGGAAATTAAAAAAAAAAAAACCTGTGACACTTTGCAGAAGGCAATAAGGATGCAGACGGAAGCGTGGACTCTCTTAGATGGAGGGAGCAAATTATATAATTCCAAAAGAAGAGCATGCATTCATGCATGAAGCAAGGATTAGGAGGGAGCTAATCCTAAACAATATGATCCATTGAGGATTATGTAGTATCTATCCATGTTCCCATCAATGGTAGCAACCATGAAAAGCAGCACGTGTTCAGTTTGACTTTAGAAGAAGTCTTCTTCGAAAAGAAGCCTTAAAGTATCCATGGTTGTCCATCCACATCCATGATCCTATGATGAAAGGAAGAAGTTGGAATCTTCAGGGCATGGAATCTATAGAAAACTCCATGGACCCAAGAGCTAAACAGAAACATGAGGAAGAACATGAAGATTCCAAGAGAGAAAGAAAAGCCAGAACAACCAGTCATTATATCGAGAATCACAAGACTACCAGCTTGATCTGAACCCTCTAGAAGCAATCAAGCAGAAGAAATAAGCAGAAGAAATGGAAGTTGTGATAAGGAACAGTGTATAGAAGACTTATGAATGGAAGCATTGCGAGATCCAGAACTAAAGGTTCTCCCAGATGGAGGGAGAAGACTATGACGATAACTTGTTCCAGTAACCAGACATACCTGAGCCATTATATCTCATGCAATATCCATGGGTTGGAGTTCACATCAAATGAATGTAAGGATTGTTCTCCTCAACAGAGTAATTGAACAAAGAAGCGTATGTAGAGCAACCTCAAGGTTTTGAGGTATACCAGAAAGAGACTCTTGTATACAAATGGAAGAAGATCTTGTATGGATTCAAACAATTTGGTGCAGAGCCTACAATGCACAGCAGAAGCATGGTGAAAACTTTCTATAACAGAGATATTGTATCAGAATGGTTACTCGGAAATCTAGGATGATGGATTGCCAATCCATGACAAGATCTCATGATGATAGAAGTGGTGCCACTTGGATATGTTCCAGTTTGAGCTTTGCCACGATGTTATGAGCTAGCAGGAAACAAAAGAGCTGAATCCAACTATGATATACTATAATGATTAGAGCTATATGAAGCCTTCAGAGAAAACCAGTGTTCCAGAAAGACCAAAGTACATTGAGATCAAGCATTACATTCTCCATGATGAGGTCCAGAAAAGAGAAGTGGTTCCCCAATATATCTCCACAGATGAGCAGATAAGAAGATATTTTGGTCAAGCCTCTGTCCAAGATGAAAGAGTTTGCATACTCAAGAAACAAGTTGGAGCTCGTGAAGACGACTTCCTTATTGAAAAGGGAAGAGATGACTCCCAGGTTGGGAGGGAGCACTAATGTGTTATTGATTTATGGACAGTCATTTTTCAGTTCGAAAAATGGTCCAGGATGAGCAATTTCTTTCCAGTTCGAAAAGTGGCTTGAGATTTCTGACAGACATGCATTTTCCAGTTCGAAAAATGGTCCAGATCGAACAGTCATTTTCGTAATGAAAATGATTCGATGGATTGTTGATGTACCATAGACAGTGATTCACCTTGTGGCCGATGTGGGGGAATGGTCTAGGACAGTCTTTCTTCTTGGCAGTCACTCTCAGTAGTGGTCAAGAAGATTGGTTCGCCTCGCCGGACAGTCATTCTTTCGAAGCTCACGGTTGTGAGCAATTTCGAAGAATGGTCTGTTTTGGAGGTTGGTGCAGGACAGTCATTTCCTTAGGAAATGGTCCGGACAGTCATTCCCTAGGGCAGATTCATTCTCTCCAGGCTGCACTTTGTTTAGTGCCAGAGGAATGGCCCAGATAGGTGAATGGTCCAGGTTCAGCAATCAGGTACAGGCACTCCCTAGGACAGACTCATTCTCTCCAGGTTGCACTTTGTTTAGTGCCGGAGGAATGGCCCAGATAGGTGAATGGTCCAGGCTCAGAAATCAAGACAGTTATTCTTCTATGCTTGAGAAGAATAGTCTGGTAGCTCATGACTGATGTTTTACCTTCTGAGGGTAGATGCTCTTCCAGATCTCACAGATGTGAGTGGAAGAATGACCCAGATGATTCAGTTTATATCATGACATTGTTTTTCTGTGCAGGTTGATATCAAATGATATGATTGCTATGGAGACTATATGTCTTTGGACAGTAGATGTATGCTACTGTGGTGGATGTGTTCCACTGGTTGTGACTATGTGTCACTGATTAAGTCGTTGTGTGCTACTTGGTGTGGTAGTGTACCATTGGATTGTAGTTGTGTACTACTATGCATAGACATAGTTGTGCTCTATTGAATGACATTGTTCTGATTGCCTTGTAGACTATCAGTAGTGTTGAAAATGATCATAAGCTAGATGGATGATCAGTGTACTGATGGACAGACATTCTCCATACGGAAAATGGTCCAGGACATTTATTCTTCTAGGACATATGCCCGGATTAGAAGAATGGTTTTTGTATCACTCCTTGGAGAGAGTGACTTATTCAGCATCATGTCTGATTACTCAGATGGAGTATGGTTTCAAGAGATGATGCAGTTGATGTTGTCAGATGACACTGATAGTGATGATGGTGCTCGTGATCTAATCATGAGATAGTCTATACGACTATGATGATGCTACCAATTGAATGGTATGTTTGTGCTCAAGACCATTGCCTTTAATACCTCCCTAGCTAGGAGGGAGTGTTGATATTATGGTAGTTGCGGGAGGTATTTACCTCCACATGTAACCCTGACGAGAACAGAATATTCTAGGAAGCAAGAAGTAACCCTAAAGCATTGAACATAACCCTAGAAGACAAGTCGGCTCAAGGAAATAATTAATATTAAGTATTTAGTCTCCACAATGAGAAGTTGGCCCAGACAACTCAGGAAACAGTATAAATACAAGTAGCTAGACCTCATTTTGTACACACTGCTCAGAATTGCAGCTGGGAAGAAGTGTGCACTGCAAGAAATGGGCTAGTGCGCAAGTCTGGGGAGCAGCTGCAGCCGGCCGCTGTCGCAATCTGGTTTTCTGGTTTAGGCCCGGACTTTCTGTTGGTTATGGTTGGACTTTCTTATCGGTTTTGGTTATCTTTATGCATTAGCCTTGGTTGGCTGTTGGCTTGCTTCCGAAATCATTCTCTGTCAAGGTTAAGGTGCTTGGGGGTGGCTTCGGCCTATGGTTGGGTGACAATATTGCTATATTGTCTATGGTTAAACAAGCACATCCATTACTTTCTAACAATTGGCTACATTTAGCCAATATATGGAAGACTCGTGAGAAACATTTCCAAAGGTTGTTGATGAAATTCTATAAAACGAACTTCAAAAACCAAAAATGCATGTCATGTCATGGACTCCATACATTGATTGAATAAATTAAACTCAGTAAAGCATGGAGAATATTCTCTATGAATATACGGGACGAACCTTCACAATAACACGACAATGCATAAAAAGACTAAAGAAGTGACTTATAAATGGGACAAATATTTCACTCAACGTGTTGGCATTCATTTTCAGTGTTCGCGGATTCACGCGGAAGTTTCATATAATAAGCATAAATATCAAACAAGTAAGAGTTCCTAGGAATATCTTGCCTCTGCTTTGTTGGTTTATAGAAGAATGCACTTCCTGCCCACTTAAAATGATAATACATTGTTTAAAAAAAATGGTTCGGTCTAGTATTAACTAATTTGATGAGAAATTGTGTATTGCTTGGGTGAAGCATGGCAAGCAATTATACAAAGGGACAAAAGACAATTTTCAATATCAGGATCTTGTTGCATTATGTAATGAATAAGAAACATGCCATTAATTGGCCTTGAGTATTTTTCTATGATTGAAGCCTGAAGGTGCATTTCCACAAATAACTGGAATGGAATTCAATCTAAGCCTTAACTCCTTTAATTTTCATAATCCTAACCCCCCAACAACCATGTTATTCTTTTCTTATTTATTTTTTAATATCTTTTTAAATATAGTTCACTTAGCATTTATTTTGGCTTGTAAAAGAGGAAACAAAATCTGGAATACAAAATTCCCAAGGTTTTACTGAGCACATGTAATCGCTCGAATACTATGGTCCAGTTACAACAGGGTATATAGAACAATCATCAATTGGGTTTCGTTCAGGTGGTTGGGAGGAATGATTGTTATCCTCCTCACCTAGGTTCAATTCCTGTAAGTGACATGTTGAGCTCGTAAAAAGTATATTGTATCATCCTCGAAACAAGGGGAAGTACTTGGGCGTTCCTCGAGCTTTATAACCTGGAAAAAAGGGTATATACAATAATGCTCACGGACAAGAAAAGACAAGGAAATATTACTAATAAGAACCACTCTTCTTCTTAACAGCCAGCTAGTAAATAAGACATAGGAGATTAGCCAGTGAAGTCTTCCCTATGTTTAAGGATTGCATTTCCCTAGATCAAGAAATCAAAGATGCACTCGAAAAAGTATCCACTTTTTTCCACTAATAATGGGTTTGATTTAATCATGGAAGACCCTGTTATATAGTGAACCCATTAGCCTATGGAGCTTTTCTTACCATGCTAGCTACTAATTAGGGTGGCCAAATCCAAATGTTGCAAAAAATGTTTGCCCTTTAAGCCTAATGAACTGATAAAAATATACAGAATGAATCTCCAGCATCTCATACTTGAAACCCTGTAAATCTCTTATTTAAATAAGACTATTACCCATATTTAGCTATGGAGTATAGTAGTATATAATATAAATTAATATTTGTATTTTTTAGGGATAAAAGAAAACAGATTGTTTTCCCCACACCTCCCAAAAAGATGCAATTTCGGTTGTTTATGAAACAAACTATCAGGGAATCCAATGACTCTTTCATCATCTCAACCTTCAGTTTCAGCTCTAATGACGCAAACAACGTTGTCGAGGTTGCAAATTCTATCTCAATGGCTTGTGCTCGTGTTCAATCCATGTTAGACGCCAATGAGCTCCATGCCCAGATGCTCGTCGGTGGCAGGCTTAGCATACATAACGTCATATCCTGGACCGCACTCGTAAGCTTCTACATCAAGTACCACACCATCCAGTTGGCTCGCCAAGTGTTTAACAAAATACCCAAATGAAATCTGTGCTCATGAAATGTAATGATCGCAGGGTATTCTCGGGGTAGAAACTGTGAAGAAGCCCTAAATTTCTATTACCAGATGCGAAGAGAATGTTTGCGGGCTGACAAATTCACTTTCCCCTACTTAGTCAAGGTGTGCGGTCATTTGGGTTATCTGGAAGAGGGCAGGACTATTCATAGAGACATAAAAATAAGTGAATCTGATGGAGATGTATTTGTAGGGAATGCCCTTGTGGCCATGTATGCCAAGTGTGGAATTATAGAGGATGCATGCAAAGTGTTCGACAAAATTTCTAAGAGAAATGTTATATCGTGGACTACTCTGATTGTTGGGTATGTGCATAAGAATGAGGGTTGCAAGGCTTTGAAGGCTTTTCACCGAATGTTTGTATATGCAATTACACCAAAGTCCATCGCCATTGTGGGTCTTCTTCCACTGTGTGCAAAGTTGTGATTAGTGGAGAAGGATAAGGAAATCCATGGTTATTAGATGAGAAATAAATTTGATTGGGATGTTTCGGTGGGGAACGCTCTTGTGGACATGTATGCTAAATATTGTTGTATAAAGGATGCGCGCCAAGTGTGGAAAATAAATAATTACATTTTCTGACCTGGGTTTGAATCTGATATTTTTGTGGGGAATGGTCTTATAGACATGTATGGGAAATGTGATAGTATAGATGATGCAGGCCTAGTATTTGACAGAATGTCTAAAAGAGGCATCGTCTCATGGAATGCCATGATATTGGGATGTGGTATGCATGGTTACACTGAGTATGCCCTTATGTTATTTGAAAAAATGAAACAGGCGGGAATGAAACCAAACAAAATTTAGCTTCACTGGTCTTCTCTCAAGATGTAGCCATGAAGGACTCGTGGATGAAGATTTGTGATACTTTGATTGCATGTGTCAGCAGTACTGCATCACTCATGTTTTTGAACATTAAGCTTTCATAGTAAATCTTCTTGGTCGGGGCAAGCATCTGGATTCAACATATGACTTCATAAAAAATATGCCTTTAGAATCTACGCCTCAAAACCAAATTTGACGCCCGATCTTGTTGCGGAGGTATATGATTCCTCCTGCTTCTGGCAGAGGCAAATATGTGTGCATGTAACTATATTTGTAGGATTGCAGTGAAGGCCAACTGCGGTGACTAGAATGTGGTGGTGGCATTGCGAGGTTGTTGTGCATTAATGGGAGGAGGTGGATAAGAAATTAAGGTGGCAACATTAAAGGAAATATGATAAGATCCGATACAACACTAACCAAATCGAATAAGGCACGAAATATGAGGCGGTGGGTATAAGGCGGTTTAGAAGCGATGGTTTTAGAAAACCTGTCAACCAGTTGAAAGGTTTTTTACAAAACCTATCCCTAAGGTATGCCTTCAACATAATTACTCAAATTTGGTGGGCCCAAGAGGTGCACCCCCTCTTTTCTTCTAATGCTTCTTGATTGCATGAAGGTGTGTGGGCCCAAGAGGTGCACCCCCTCTTTTCTTCTAATGCTTCTTGATTGCATGAAGGTGTGTGGGCCCAGGAGGAGCGCCCCCTTTCTCATCTTAGTTGAAATATTCATTAATATTAAAGTAGTTCCTTGTGGAGCCGAGGGGATGTGATCCCTCAATCCTTTGAATAAACACACTACATTACAAAACATAAATTATGGGCCCTATGACTAATACACCCTCCTTTTGCTTTCGCTGAAATATTACATGAATGTGTATCATGTGGTAACATGTCTCACTACTGGACAAATGCTGCTATGTTTCACCACTACACTATCCTTTGTCCATTTTTCTCACCACTACCCATTGTCCTTTGCACACTACACATTCACTATACTTCCAAACACTATTCTAACATGTCAATTTGTTCTCTTATATAGGCTGCATTTTTTCTTCCACTTTCTTTATCATACTTTCAACATTACTTGGGAGTTGCTTTTGCACTCCCAGATTGTATTCACATTGGATGTATCTTTTAGTCTCATTGACCTACTTTTGTCATCATTTGTCAAACATTAATAAAATTATCTTATCTTATCTTATCTCAAAAGAACACCAAACCCACTTTTCAAAAAAAAGATTGTACTCAAACTGATCGTATAACAATAATTTATGAAACTGCCTTCAATCCAAAAATCTAAAATACTTCTCGAACTCTTCAAAGAATAAATATACACCTTCTTTATATAAAAAAGTTAGATCATGTGTCAATTGGGTCTAGCCCGTGGGATTGACACGAGGAGTGTTGTCCTCCCAACCCAGGTTCAACTCCTGCAAGCTCTTAAATGAATATATTGTTGACAAAGCCTCGAACTTCTACAAAATCTGGTTTACCATGGGTACCATCTTCGAAATGAGGGGAAGTGCCTGGTGGATTTCCTCAGGAAGTGTATTCCATAGACAATAAAAAAGAAGAAGAAGATGGAACATGTAACAAAAGGGATATACACACAAAATATCGCATAAGTATTCATTAACTATGGAGCACACTTTGACAATAACATTGATCTCTTTTATGAAATTACATTACCCAACTACCTAATCTAACTAACTTTTATTAATAACACCCTAAGTCACCCGACACGATGACACAAGACACGGAGGACACAAAAATACAAGTATCCGACACGTGAAATTTTGACCCTAAAAATAGGACACAGAGGAAGCAATTATGTGTGTGTGTGTGTGCATGTGAAAAAATTGAAAATTACACATACAAAAATGAAATTTAGACATAAAGATTCATATTTTGTTAGAAACTAGAAGATTTACATGATACAAAACTTTAAACATGTAACATAAATGATAAATCATGATTCATAATACATTGTAACATCAATGATGATCAAATGACAAACATTGAACACACGAGAAATTAGAACCATAAGTTGTAGCACTCTCATTAAGTCATCAAAATCAAAATGTATTACAAATTACAATGTATAGATACTAGATTGTAATATCGAGTCAGAGTCACGAATACTACGGGTGGGAATGCCAATGGCAAATACAAAATAGACATAGTTTAGATACTAGAACTGCAGATGGAAGAATTGTCAATAGTACTAGTCCTCCATGACCTAATCACCAAAATCAACATCACCACCACTTCTCTCTCCTCCATCCTCCTCCTCCTCTATATCCAATGTAGTCTGTGCATCTATTGGTGTGGAGGATGACCCCTCAAGAGGATCACCATCATCAAAAGTGACTGGCTCTAGCACTGGTTCATTAAGATCCAAGTTGGCTAATGCCAACTCAACACTGCTTTCTAAACCCATATCATCAGGAAACACATCCCAACACTTGGAATCACTTCAAACCTACATAAAACCCTCTTAGCAGCTCACTAAATTCAGCCGCAATGCCAACCTGTTTGTAATGATCCCAAGCGATTATGCAAGGATCATCACTGTTTTGGTGTCTTTTTTAAACTTTTTCTGAGTGAGGTATTTCGTCAAACACTTTGTTGATCTACTTTTTAGATGTGCTTATATGTGTGTATGCAGCAAATAACAGAAAGAGATAACCATGGAACATACCTCAACCATATGCAATAAGATAGACAAGCCAAAACATCTCAATTCTTCTTTATTCATAAAATAGAGAAACCTGCTCCAATGAAGATGTCGATCTGGAATGCTCAACAGATGGTCAAGAAGATAGACAATAGATAAGAGTTGCTACAAAGTGCTCCCGACAATACAAAAGAAGCCTCTAAAGGCTGGATAAGTAATGAATACCAGTACCAAGCAGATCTGAATGTCAAACCCTCCAACTAGAGAGTGCCATGCTCCAAGTGGAGGCTGAAACCCTCAATAACTCGGCCCTGCTGCCAAAAGTGTCCAATCACCCTAAGAAATATGCCAACTGATAGATCGGGTGATGGTAAGAACAACCCAGGTGCCTGAATCTCCAAGATCCCTCTCAATCTCTATAGATCTGAAATCCCCCACTGAATGGTGCACCCCACTAGATGACTAAACCCTCAATAACTCGGCCCTGCTGCCAAAAGTGTCCAATCACCCTAATAAATATGCCAACTGATAGATCGGGTGATGGCAAGAACAACTCAGGTGACCGAATCTCCAAGATCCCTCTCAATCTCTATAGATTTGAAATCCCCCACTGAATGGTGTGCCCCACTGGATGACTGAAACCCTAGATCATTCGACCCTGCTGAAGGAGGCCTCCAATTGCTTTGAAACTCTCCAGGAATATAGATCGGGACATTGCAAGTCACTAGGTAAAGTCTCAGGGTCAGATCTGAAGTGTAACCCCTCCAAACGGACTAGATTTGGATCTCAAAAACGCCCTCCTTCTCTTCAATTCGCCCCACTACTCAATAAATAATCTGAGCCATAAAACTATCTCAAAAAGCACTAGATCTGATGTCCAAGGCCCTGTAATGAAAACCCAAGTGATAGAATCCTCAACGGCCTTGCCAATCTCCTACAGCGAATCTCTCTCCAAGGATGGTGCGCCCCCCTTGCTGGAATCCCCCAATGGTGCGCCCTCCTCCTCTTCCTGTGCCTGTGGCTGTGTAGAACCTCCTGCACTGATGTAGATCTGACTAGAATGGTGTGGGAGAGTATTGCATCTCCGAGACCAAGCTTGGGACAAGCTAGGTGGAATCTTTCACCACTGAATCGTCCTCTAGGGTTTGTTAAGTCAAAACCCTCAAAACCCCCAAGAGATGGGCCCTCTAGCTAAAGCCAGATATCAAATTGATAAACATACATGGATGAATGAGAAGAGGCCCTTGCCT
>CBVK0101172443.1:0-17361 GCA_900067695.1 Picea abies
AGCTCAAAATAGTCAAAATCATGGAAATCGTCGGAATGCAACGAAACCAAAGCCAACCTGTGCGGAATAGCTCATAATGATGAAATATGATCATCGATGCAAGATGGACCCCACAATGCCTCTCAAATACCCCTGTACTCGCTCTAGCATCCGTCTGGCTACTCTGGTCATCATAAATCTCTGCCCTATGATGATGTCCCAAAGTGGGGACATTACACTGTTCAAGAAAGAATGAAAAATGAATGGCAAAATTGCATTTTAGAGGGTGAGGACCACTTAAACGTTGTGACACATGTCCCAAAATCATGACACGTGCGAGGCACATGTCGGACACGAATTTGGGTCGTGTCTTGTGCACAGTACATGGGCCAAATCCGTGTCCCCGCGCTGGATACACGACACAAAGGCCAAAATGGACGTGTCATGTTTCATAGATAACACCTATTAAAGACATTTCACTATTAAACTTAATTCCTGATGACTAGTCACTTATACTATGTGACTTTATTACATTATTGAAGCCTTATACTCTTAACACTTTAGGGCATCACTGAATATAAAAAATGAGACACAAACTTCCAAAAGCTCAACAGTACATTTCTATTGTAAGAATTGCTTGATATTCTCTTTACTTGACTATTAGGGAATAATACCTTCTCTGACATATACCTTTCAGTATAGGATATCTAGTTCGTTCCTCTTATTATATTAGCCACCAACTTCTCCACAGGTAGATTCTCTTAGTGGATCTTCACAAATTGTCACCACGGATATTCAATGGGTTCATTTCCCACAAATGACTAGCCTGATTCTCTCTTAAAACATATGTTATGGGTCGAACAATTTTTTCCACACACTATTCTCTTTGGGTCAATTCTTTCACAGGCTATGTTCTTCTCCCAATGGCGGCTTGTGAATCTAAATGGGACGTTAGGGATTAGAATATTAGATTAGGCAAGCCTCCAACTCTAGGGGTCAAAGAATACAATATTTTTCCCAATAATGATGTATATACATGGAATAACAAGAGAGGAGGTATGAACCAAATTGCTAAGAGGTTAGACAAATTGCTTAATCCAAGTCTTTATTTATTGAGAATCATTTACTTGAATTATTTATCCTCTGAAGTTTAAACCATTAGAGTATTCTTCTACAATTGATCATAGACAATAAACCAGCTAATATCCCCTTATATTTTGAAAATATGTGGGTTATCATAGAAATTAAGAAGAATATGAAATCTTGGAGGGAGGATATTTGTAACCCTAAAGGATCTATGATATTCATTCTTCAACAAAAGTTGAAGGCATTGAAGATGGAGATCCATGTGTTGATGTTTTGTAGCATTGGGAGGTATTCCCACATTGGCCTTGGTGTCAAGACTCAAGCATGTGGGAATATTTGTTGGCACTCACATTGCAAATTTCATTTTGTGAAAACCCTTTGTATATTGAGTTGGGGCTTCACACCCACATGGAGAAATAAACAATTCTATTTAATGTTGAGTTTAGAAGGGGTTCCTAAACTCACTCATTAGACTCCTATAAAAGGAGAGGCAATGTGAAGAAACACTCATCACATCTCATTCTGACATTATGGAGTTGGCATAAGTGAGTGAGCACTTGAGCCAAGGAGATTGGGGTGGCAATTTCAGCAAGGAAATTCTTCACTTGGGCAAATATAGGGTTTTTGGACTTTCTTCTTTTTTAGTTTTCCAGCCAAGGAAGAGAAGCCACACATGTGAGGGAAGAGAAGGAAGAGGGCCGCATGTGTGGAGTTGTACAATTCGTACAACAAGTCATACCACATGTGCGACCGTACAGCAGAAATAGTCCAAGAAAAACAAACTGCACGTGTGAGTCGTACAATCTATACGACACATGTGGACCGTACATCTAACATCAGCATGCTGTACAACATAACTGGAGAGTGATGTTAGCTAGGTTTTGAAACAGGATTGAAAGTTGGAAGTTTTTCGGATTTTTGTTGAATTTGTAATTTGTCGGAAGGACTATTTTGTCCTTGGAATTTCTCAATCAAAAAATTTTGTCTCTTGTGTATGGATGATTTCTCTCTGATCTTTGTGCTTCCACTATAATTTTGTCATAATTTTAATGTAAAATTCTTCAGCAATAACAACCCTAGTTCACTGTTTGAGGTCACTTGAAAGTAATTTTCAGATCTGAAATTGAGTGCATTGATTGCCTGAAAAATTGACATGGTTTCAGAGCATAGGCTCTAGAGAGAGAGGGAGTCATCTCTTGAGACACAATTGCTGCAAATTTGTGTGGCTGCAGTTGATGACACGGAGTTGGTGAATGTGGCATTGAATGGTTTTCTAGGGTCTTGGGAACCATTTGTGTAGGGGATTTGTGCACAAGAGAAGTTGCCACCATTTGACAGGCTGTGGATCAATTGCATCCAGGAGGAGACTCGGATAGAGTCCAAGAATGGTAAGCAAAGAGGTATTGATGATGAGAACATGGACCTGGCTGCTCACACTAGGAAGGGCAAGGGAAACTGGTCTCCACAGAGAGAAGCATCTCCAAAACAGAGGAAGAAGAAGGACCTTAGCAAGGTCAAGTGTTTTGTTTGTCATACGCTAGGTCACTATACTTCATAGTATCCACAACAGAAGAAAGGGAAAGGGAAACATCAAACATCATCAGCTGAGGTGGATGAGCTTACAGACAAACTTTAGAGGGAATTCCTATTAGTCTTTTCCCTTTTTGGTATAGTTTCTGATAGTGGAACTTAGTTGGTGGATAGTGGAGCCATATGCCATATGATAGGAGTACGGGATTTGTTTAAGAGATTCACAGAGTCTGACTCATATTTGTATGTGGAACTTGGTATGGGTACCAAGCATGCAGTGCAAGGATCTGGAACAGTGTCATTCCAGATGGAGTCAGGAGACGTGTTGAGAGTGACAAATGTGCTATCGGTGCCAAAACTTAGGAGGAGTGTTCTCTCAGTCTCAGAGATTGAGAAGAAGGGCTATGAGGTATTATTTCGGGATGTACAGGCATTGTTCATGCCTAGAGGATCTAGCTCAGACACAATAGTGGTTCTTGGAGTTAGAGAGAGCAACTTGTATAGGCTAAAGGGCCATCATATGCGACCTATGGCAAGCTTCAAGGTGGTAGTGAACAAGGAGCAGGTAGCTCCGAAGGTTGTGCAGACTCAAAGGGAGTCAGACTTCAGAGGGAAAGTCAATAGTCCAAATGAAGTCAACCTTCAAGTTCAGGTGGGAGAGAGAAGTCTTCCAAGACTATCAAGAAGGTGTCATGGGTTGAGATGGCCAGGCATGATGCTCAGCGAGAGGCTTGTAAGAGCATGGTGTCTTCCAAGAAGGGTCCATATCATACAACAAGATTTGATTCTGTGTCAGAGGGAGTAGTTGTGGTAGCAGATCCAGTGTGGGAGGCAAAGCCACTTCCAGTGTGGGAGGCAAAGCCACTTCCAGTGTGGGAGACAGAGCTACTTCTAGGTAATGGTGGATGGAATAGCTCCCTCGCTAAGAGGGAGTGTTGATGTTTTGTAGCATCAAGAGGTATTCCCACATTAGCCTTGGTGTTGAGTATGTGGGAATCTTTGTTGGCACTCACATTGCATTTTTCATTTTGTGAAACCCCTTGTATATTGAGTTGGGGCTTCACACCCACATGGAGGAATAAACAATTATATTTGTATGTTGAGTTTAGAAGGGGTTCCTAAACTCACTCATTAGACTCCTATAAAAGGAGAGGCAAAGTGAGGAGACACTTGTCACATCTCATTGTGACATTATGAAGTTGGCATAAGTGAGTGAGCACTTGTGCCAAGAAGATTGGGATGGCAATTTCAGCAAGGAAATTCTTTACTTGGACAAATATAGGGTTTCTACACTTCTTTTTTAGTTCTCCAGCCAAGGAAGAGAAGCCACACGTGTGAGGGAAGAGGAGGAAGAGGGTCGCACGTGTGGAGTTGTATCGTCCATACAACAGGTCGTACCACACGTGTGACCATACAATAGAAGAGGTCGTAGAAAACAGGCCGCAAGTGTGAGCCATACAGTCCATATGACACATGAAGGTCGTACAACAGAACTGCAGGGTGACGTCAACTAGGGTTTGCAACAGGTTTGCAAGTTGTAAGTTTTTTTTCCAGGATTTTTGCTGAATTTGTTATTTGTCGGGAGGAATGTTTTTGTCCTCGGAATTTCTCAATCAGAAAATTTTACAATACAGAAATTTTGTCTCTTATGTATGTATGGTTTCTCTCTAATCTTTGTGCTTCCGCTATAATTTTTTGTCATAATTTTAGTGTAAAATTATTCAATGATAACAACCTAGGGTTTACTGTTTGAGGTCGCTTGGAAGTAATTTTCAGATCTAAAATTGAGTGAATTGATTGCCTGAAAATTTGACACCTTGAAGGATCTATGATATTAATTTTTCAACAAAAGATGAAGGCTTTATAGATGGAGACTAAAGAGTGAAACAAAGAAGTATTGGGGAACATTTTTCAATTAAAAAATTTGCTAGAGGATCAAATGGAAAAGGTGTTGGAGAAAATTATGGAAATGGGATGTCAAAGGACCTATAAGCCGGAGAAAAGGAAATCATGGAGAACATAGATGAATATGAACATAAAAGGAATTTTATAGAGTTAGATGGTTCTAGGAGGGGGATGATAACGCCAAATTCTTTCACTGGGCTATAATTTGGAACATGATTGTGAACTAAGTTACTCAACTTTTATATCCGCATGAGGAAACTCTTAATGAATAGAAAGATATTGAAAATGCATTGAGAAACAGTTTCCAAAAATTATTGTGTAGCTAGATGTGGAGAGGGTGTTGACCACTGTTACCCCTCAAAAGTGCACTTGAATTTTGAGAGACTCTTTCAGGAATACAATCCTTGTATTCGTGATGATTTCCAGCTAGAAATAGAGACAGATTTGCATGATTTAGAATCTAGATGTTTGTAACCAGCAGAGAGAGTTATTGCATGTAGCAGAATGAGGTGCACTATGCTTTGCCAATAAGAAATAGGGGAGCCACATACTATACCAAAAGAAAGAAACTTGTTGTTTCTAAAATCCATGAAGAAATACATCCCAACAACCATTGTGAGGGATGCAGTCTGATCCCAAGGGTTTGTTAGTTTTTGTAGCTCGGTAGGTGTCTCAGCATGGGCCTAAGTGTCCTAGGCATCCTGATGGACACATAAAATAACCCAGATCAGCTTAATTATTTTTGCCTAAAGTCTAACTTAGGCAATCAACAATTTTTTTTTTTGAGTGGAATGTGGAGCCCAAAAAAAGGGGGCGCATAGGCTAGTGGAGAGTGGGGTCCAGCCCAAAGGGGGTGCCCCAATCTTAGCCATTGAGGCCTAAATTTGGGCACACACATCTCAAGGCAAATGGTGGCTTGAAGAAAGATAAAAGGACGTTGAGGGTGAGAGGACACACACACACATTCTCATTGTGCATGAGAGTTGAAGGAGGGCGCTAGAGATGGAGTGAGTGGCTGAGTTTTGCAGCTGAGCAAGTGCAGAACATGGCAGCCATCTTTAGGGCGATTTGAGGGCTAAAGGAGCTAGGAAAAGGCAACAAAATACAGTCTGAAATTTCTGTGTAAGTTGGGCTATACAACAACCTTTCTAAGGGTCGTACAACAAGTCTTACAGGTCCGTACAACACAACAGCTTGGTGGTTGAGATTTATGGGTCGTACAACAGTCTAGAGGGGCGCACTAGGAGGGTCGTACAACAGAGAAAAGGGGCAGCAACAGCTGGGAAAATTTCTGCACAGTTTGTGGAAGTGTTGGAGGGCCTTACAGTTACTAGAACACAACCAAACAGTGTTGTAAGAAATTTATGTGTTGTTGTTGTAAATTTCTGGAAATGACTATGTAATTTTGTTGCTATTAAATTTGCCCATAAGACTCAATAAAGCCCCTCCGTTGTTGGTTTTCCCCACACTGGGGTTTCCAGGGCATATTTGGTGTCCTTGTGTGTTTTGTACTTCGTTCTATGTATGTTTCTTTTTTGTTATTTTAGTTTACAACTCAGTTGTAGGTGTTTTGCATAATTTATCAGAGTTATATCAGCAAGTTTAATTTCTAAGTTTTAGCAAATTATTGGAAAACATTTTAGTGATGAGTTGTAGGAAAAAATAACATGGTATCAGAGCTCATCCTGTGAGTACGGGACAAACCAAGTTTCTTGCTGTGTAGACTAGGAAAGGGTAAATCAACAAGTGGGACATATAACCAGAGAAAGTGGGGCAGCCATAAGAGTTGACTCAAATGGTAAGCCTAAGGTTCGAAGACAGGTTGGAGGGTACCTCCAACTTTTGTCCATGGAGGGAGCGTATAGGCTTGGTGTTGGAGGAGAATGAGCTATTGGAGTTTGCTGAAGGGAAAGCAGTCCCTCCAGCTGATCCAGCACAGCTAGCATCCCACCTTAAGAAGGATGTAAATACAAGGAGGATTATTGTGGATGGAGTCAAAGACCACATTATTCCCCATATATTTGGCAAGAAGACAACCAAGGAGATGTGGGAGGCCCTTGTGAAGTTGTACCAATTTGATAACCAGAGTAGAAAGATGTTGCTAAGAGAGAAGCTAAGGAGCACGAAGATGGCCAAGGGAGAGTTAGTGGTCACTTACCTCACAAAGTTCACTCAAATCAAAGATGAATTGGCAGTTGTGGAAGAGGTCGTGGACGAGACTGAGTTGGTGAGGACGACCTTGAATGGCTTCACCAAGCAATGGGAAGTATTTTTTCCGTGGAGTGGAGTGGTGGCTCGGGAAAAGCTCCCTGACTGGGATATATTATGGGATGACTTCACCCAAAAGGAGTTGAGACTTGATGCCACTCAAGCTAGCCAGCTAAAGAGTGAAGAGAAGGAGAATATGACTCTTCATGCGAAGAAGGGCAGTGGAGCGGAAGGTTCCAGGGACATGAGAAAAGTGAGATGCCATGCATGTCACAAGACTGACCACTATGCTAGCCAATTTCCCAACAAAAAGAAGGAGGAGGAGGCAGAGGTAGCAGCCACAACATCTACTTAGATGGATGCATTTGCAGAGAAATTCGAGGATGAATTTTCTCTGGTAGCCACTCTTTCTAGCCACAGTGGATTGGCTGAGTTGGAGGACAATGGGGCATGGTTCGTGGACAGTGGGTCATCTCGCCATATGACGGGAATGAGCATGGTTCGTGGACAGTGGGTCATCTCGCCATATGACGGGAATGAGGTTGGTGTTCCTTAGTGTTTCAAAGACAAGCTCAAACTGCCATGGGATGAGTGGGGCGCGCATCGGGCATGCAGTGAAGGGGGTTGGATGCGTCAGATTCCAGGTTGGGTGCATCAGATTCCAGCTAGAGTCAGGTGGTTCTCTGGAGGTGGATGAGGTGGTGTATGTACCAAAGTTGACAGTCAATTTTCTCTCTATATCAGCTCTGGAGGATAAAGGGTATGTCGTGATGTTCGAGGATAGACATGTGCTCATATGTTCAGAGGGAGCGACCTTGGATGCAACAGTGAGGCTTAGCATCAGGCAAGGTATGATGTACAGGGTGTTGGGACAGCCTATAGGTGGGTCTAAGGGGATCTTAGACCAGAGATCAGTGTCAGAGATAGTCAGTTGGTATAACTTGAAATTGATGGAGGAGCGGAACAAGACATCATATCAAATTACAGCGGAGGTAGCAGGGATGTCTTCTAGTTCAGAGGGAGCAGCTACAACGACAATAGATTTGATGGGATTAGAGATTGATCCAGATGAAGACACCTCCTTCACTAAGAGGGAGTGTTAGTTTTTGAAGCTCGGTAGGTGTCTCGGCATGGACCTAAGTGTCCTAGGCATGCTGATGGACACATAAAATAACCCATATCAGCTTAATTATCTTTGCCTAAAGTCTAACTTAGGAAATCAACAAATTTTTGTTTTGAGTGGAATGTGGGGCCCAGAAAAAGGGGGCGCATAGGCTAGTGGAGAGTGGGGTCCAGCCCAAAGGGAACACCCCAATCTCAGCCATTGAGGCCCAAATTTTGGCACACATCTCAAGGCAAATGGTGGCTGGAAGAACGATAAAAGGAAGTTGAGGGTGAGAGGACACACACACATTCTCATTGTGCATGAGAGCTGAAGGAGGGCGCTAGAGCTGGAGTGAGTGACTGAGTTTTGCAGCTGCGCAAGTGCAGCACAGGGCAGCCATCTTCAGGGCGAATTGAGGGCTGAAGGAGCTGAGCAAAGACAGCAAAATACAGTCTGAGATTTCTGGGTGCAGCTGGGCAGTACAGCAGCCTTTATGAGGGCTGTATAGTCCATAGAGCAGGCCATACAGGGCCATACAGCACAGCAGCTTGGTGGCCGAGATTTCTTGGCTGTTCAGTAGACCAGAGAGGCGCACTAAGAGGACCGTACAGCTGAGAAAAGGGGCAGCAACAGCTGGGAAAATTTCTGCACTGTTTGTAGAAGTGCTGGAGGGCCATACAACTCCCAGAACACAGTTCATTAGTGCTGTAAGAAATATCTGTGTTGCTGTTGTAAATTTCCAGCGATAACTGTGTAATTTCGTTGCTGTTATATTTGCCCAGAAGACTCAATAAATCCCCTGCTTTGCTGGTTTTCCCCACACTGGGGTTTCCAGGGTACATCTGGTGTCCATATGATTTTAATTTTTTGTGCTTGTTTTTGTGGATGCTTCTGTTGTATTTTTCTGATTATTAATTCAGCTGTCGGTTGCATGCATAATTTTTCTGAATTTATAACAGCAAGTTTAAACTCTGGTTAAATCAAAATTATTGGCATTAACCTCATATGTTGAGTTAAGGAAAATCAACACTCTCGACCCCACCCCAAGGAGATCAACCAACCTCCTCAAGACCCCTGAGGCGAAGTTGTTCCAGGATATAGGGCATACAGCACTAGACCAACAAACAGTTCAGCTCTAGGTTGTTTAGAGGTCAGGCTCACCCCATCCAGCACACTACTCAATTCGTTTGAGCAGCCAAGGTTCCATCTAAAGTTTCTTCCCCACAGCCTTGGATGTTAGGACTCGGGACTCAAGAGAGCTAGGCATCCTCACTCTTGCGCCCTCCCCAAGATCCTGAAGTGAGGCCCTCTCAGCCCTGGCCACTCCCTGGAAGATATCTAACAGTGCATTGCCCTTTCACAATTATTGATGACTCCAATTAGGAGCCTATATCACAATCCCCTCACTCATCCTTGCCAACCAGCTTCGGCAATCCTTGACCTCCTCTCTTCTGTTTGGCATGGAGACTCATTGGTTTCTAGCATTGTTCTTGTACTTGCACCTTATTTATATCTTCTCTTAGCTCCACATTTAGCTTTTAGCTAGACACCTACTTAGTTCTTTACCTCTTTCTGCTTTCAGTATTGATCTTGGAGTTGCTTTCGCACTCCCGCATTGTACCTACTGGATGTACTCTTAAGTCCATTGACCTACTTTTCTGGTCATTTGTTGGGCATTAATAAAATTATCATATCTTATCACATATGTGCTGTGTTGTGTTCATTTCAGTTGCACACGTGAATGCAATGTATGATTGTTGGCAAGTTCTGGCTCATATTTGTAGTGATGACCTGTAATCTCCAATAGTTATCATCCCTAGTCTACTGGGTTACCTATTTTTCCATTGATAGTAGTTGTTGAAGCCAGATATGGTTGGCTATCTAAAACTTTGTAAATATGTCATTGCATGACAGGCATTGAAGGAGTGCAGACCTTTTATTCGTGTTCAACCTCCTTTCTGCTGTAGACAATGCAATGTTCACTCACAGTAGCGTGTTATACGGCAGTCAATTCCAATCTTGCAATGTGAATTATGTGATCCAGTTCCTATCTTTCTCTTCCTTATCATCAAACCTCATGGTTCTTGACCTATAATTGTGAATAAAAAAATATAAAAATGGGTTTCACCTTAGGCAACAAGAGAACCAAGGTGTATTCTTCAGCCTGGGTGGGGATCATGGTGATCTATCAACTCTTTGCGAGTGTGACTGTGTAATGGTGCATTCCACATCTAGACGGTACATTGGGTGCATTATATCTGGACATTGATAACTGGCCCGGACCCATCTAAACCTAGAAACTGATATACACCACAAGGTTGCGAATTTTGGGGTTGCACATCTCAGAGTTCCATATTTGATACCCAGCCATTCGTGTGGACTTGAGATATGAATCCTCGAGCCCCGCAACCTTAGGGTGCGGTGCATATGAGACCCTAGTTTGGATGGGTCTGTGCTAGTGTAAATTATATAATCCAGTTCTTATTTAACACATGCCCCTTGACCTATGATTGTGATTTATAGTGGATAAAAAAAAACAATATGTGAAAATGGATTTCAACTTGGAATAGTCAGTAGTTCAATTCCCATATAGATTCATAACAGAATCTCATGCTGTAATCAGAATTCAACCATTTTAGAACCCAACAACACCACGATATAGACAAATATAATTTGTATCAAGGAACAATTCACTTACTTGCTGGAATAGTTCGAGTTCATTCCCTATATGCAGGAGTTGTAGATCCTTATCGAAACAATACACATGCACTCTGCTACCCGAACTCCCCGCATCAAAGACAACCGCGTACTTCCTAGATCTGTCATCCGACGGGAAATTCTCGTGATGCGAAATTTCTCCATCTTGCAACATGGAATTCATCTCGACGGGAACCCGGGGCATGAGCAGCAACACGAACGACATGAGAAGAAGAGGAACGGAGACGACGAAGATAACGCCCCTGTACCTGTACATCTTCTCCGTCACCGTCTCCTGCCGCATTCTCTTCATCTTCTCCTCGAGATCTGTATCCTCTCCGTCAGATGACAGATGTTGGTTCTCCAGCTCTAGGGACGAGCTCGAACGATAACGGATCTGGGTATTCAATGGCGCCTTGAAGGCCTGCAATCCCCCCTCCGCAGACTCCAGCTCGACCGATTTAAGGACAAGGGAATTATAATACTCGTTGCCAGACAGAAAATTCCAATTTTGTGACAGAAAATGGATTCAACCGAGACGGGAAAAAGAGTAGAATGCAATGTGCTCTCTTGCTCCTGATCCCGCTCCCCTTCCTCTGCAATGAAGAGCACAACGAGAAGGCCAAAAACATTTCCGTCATATATATCAGTTGGATGCTTCAACGATCTCGGTATGCGTGTAGACGTATTTCTTGTTTGTTTGTTACGTCAAGTCATGGACTGACTGCACGGAGGCCCTGGGATTCAGTGCAGGGCGTTTCATCGGTTGTCCGAACTTGGCATAAAATGTTATAGTGAGGGACGGTAAGTGACAAGGAATGAAAATTTCAATTCTCCTTTATTGTGTGGAAAGTTCGACTTTCGGTATTGTGTGGAAAGTTCAATGCTTTAGAGTGTAGAATTAGTGTTACATGTAATTAGAATTAATTAAAATTTCGAAAGTTGGGTTGTATTTTAATCAATTAGTCCTTATCAAAGGTGTAGAGGGATTATAGCGATCAATAATTATATTAATTTGTCTTTTGACTATAAATTTTTGCATAATTTCTATTGTTTGAACTAGAGAACTAAAAACATTATTTTTTATATAATAAAAAAACACTATATGTCATCATTTCATTGGAAAATAGATTTGAAGTGTTATTGTGAGCTTTGTTATTTTCAATGTTTTAAATGTTAACATATCCAAAGTTTTGATCATCTACACTCTTTTTGAATTTTTATTTAAATGTTTACATATCCAAAGTTTTGAGCATCGACACTCATTTTTAAGTACTTATACAGGCCTGAAACAATGCATTCCTGATGCAAAGCATTCTTTTTTAAATGTTTACATAGCACGAGGCCCTCAAATAGTCCTGAAAGCCTTAAATGTTTACTTAACAGGCCTGATAGCCTTAAATGTTTACTTAACAGGCTTGATAGCCTTAATGTTTACTTAACAGGTCTGTCACAATACATTTTCCTCCAATTTTTGGATACAATCTTGTATGCAGTGAATTTGGGCAATATTGTTGTCCACCGGCATTACCGGTTCACTGGTTGTTGCTTGCTCGCTGGTTCGTTGGTTCGTTGGATGTTGCTTATTGTTGTTTGCTTCAACTTTGCAAAGTTGAGGTCCTGCAACGGCAGTTGGACCTCTTGGTGCTTGCTCACTAGTTTGTTGTTTGTTGCTTGCTCTTGTTTGCTTCAACTTTGCAAGGTTGAAGTCCTACACCCACAGTTTGACCAGTTCTTGCACTTTGCAGGGTTGAAATATTGCATCCTTGTTTGCTTCAACTTTGCAAGGTTGAGGTCATGCATCCGCAGTTAGACATGTTGTTGCAGTTTGCAAGGTTGAGATCTTGCACTCGCAATTGGACTTGCAATTTTGTCATTCACCATTCACGAGAAAGTTTTAGTACCATGGTTTCATTCCTATTTGTTGTTTGGTGTTTACTATTTACAGTTTGCAGGTAGGAATGTTCAATACTAGGAGGTGTTGAGAATCAAAATAAATATTAAAAAAAATCTAGAAATAATACCTGAGTGAAAATGCTCTTACAGAACATCCTTAAATGTGACTACTGGGATCAAAGAAACAGGAATGTATTGCTATCCCTGAAAAATGTTGAACAAGAAGGCTTGTTTGTAAGGTGGTAAAACCTCTTTTGTAATTTTTAAGATAGATTTGAGTTGTTTTAATTTTTTAAATGTTGTTGTGTACATATGTATGTATATAGTTATTAAAAGAAAATTGTTATCAAGTAATGTTATGTGATAACATCTTCCTCAAACTCGATTGTAAAGCATTTTCCAACTCTTGGTGCAATAAAAAGTGATCAAATAAATGGTTTGTCTTAATATATTTTTCCCAATTCTCAATCAAGTAGGAAGTCAAATAGTGAGGATTTTGTGAGGAAATAGAAACATCTATAGAATTTTTTTGCAAAAATTTTAAGCTTTGACATTGAGCACAATGAAGAAGCTTTGCACACTGTCATGAACTTTCAATGGTCCTACACACACCAAAACGAACAACCAAGATTATGGTATTTTCTACTGATAACAAACCTCATTGTTACTTTGCAAAAATCATTCAACTTCTTCAAAAAAACATGAACATGTGATGTAGTTGTTTTAGGGGGGCAAAAAAATGAAATTTGTATGTTAAATAATTTAAGAGAAGTCTTGCATATGTATGTAAGCATGCCACCTCGAGTATGTTGAAGATGGCCTTAATCTTCTCTCGTTGAGGGCCCTTCCTCACTTTGGGCTCTCTTCAAGTCAATGACATTTTTTGAACTCCTCTTTCTTCAATCCTTGTTCCAACAACATAACCTAGTGTGATGGCAACATGGAGACAAAACTTCGATAACATAATAATATGACAATGAAGAAGTGGGATTGAAGCAAGTAAGAATCTATGTCCAAGGGAATCATTGGCAACATAACTGATGCAAGTGCATAGAGAGTATGGTTACGGGTACACCAAAGAAAACCCAAGATGATAATTGATGATGATACAGGGGAAGTAAAAGGTACATGTATGCAGACATGTTGTTGGCAGCAAGCCGAAGTAGGAAGAAGGATGATCATGGAGAAAGGAAGCATGCAGAGAGCGAAGTAGCAGCTGGAAGGAAACACAGCACGTGTGCATGCAAGAAAGCGTGCACAAGGAAAGCGACAGTTGGAAGGAAGAACAACATGCGCACATGAGAGGAAGACCTAACGCTAGTAGGGTTAGGGTTTTGGTAATGTATTGTAATGGCTAAAGAGCCAGAGATGTATAAATACTGATACCGAGGTATTATAGGGTTGTTGTTGTTGTTGTTTTCTAGGAGGACGAGTCACGGATTTTGTAGTTGTTCTGAGTGAGTTAGTATTTGGGTTTACATGTTACTGTATGAACTATTTTCTAAGTTGTTGAGCTAGAGGAGAGAAAGAGAAGGTAGATATTGAGGATTAGATCGCAGGTTGAGGAGCCTGGTGTGATCTAGTTTGCCTCATATAAATCTTACCCACCTAAGAAGAGTTGTAAGCGCAAGGCGCTGTAGATACACAACTACCATAATAAAAGAGTCAAGAGCCAAATCTTTGTGGACATAGCCCAGGAGGGGGTGAACCACAGTAATATCTGTATAATGCGATGAATGCATGTATATCTTTATTCTCTTTCCAATAGTTAATTGTTGTGCTTAATGAATGAATGAGTTATTATATTGCTTATGGAATATGGTTGTGTTATATTAAGAGAATAAGCTGGTAAAGTTACTGCATAGTCGTGAATAAGATTAGGTTGCATTTACCAGTCTTAATAATGGTTCAATGGTCGAGCTCTCATATCCCATACTCAATCCACGGCTGTAAACACCTAAGTCTTGCAGCCACTCATTAAAGTTATCTCAGGTGAGACTGCGCAGCGCATTCTGTATGATGTGTTGCCTTCTAGTTTACCAGGAGGGCCGATAGTTTTAGAGGCTTTGTTGGAAATCCGAAAGACATGAACCCTGGGTCAATAACTCAGACAGTATAGGAGAAGATATAACCAACAAATGGTTTTGTTGTCGTTGGTAGGAACAAGAGAGGATTGAGTAGAGTAGATTTGTAAAAGATTTGTCGGAGGTAGATTAAGAGAGGGTTAGGGCAGAGACCGATGAGCCATTAGAAGGGAATGTTGAGACCGTGGAACCCCACAAAGGTAGAGATCGAAAGTTGGTTGAGAACAAAAGAGCTAGAGTTTGCACAAAAAGACAATAGAAACCCTAGAATAACACCTCGCAAATATCTTGAGAAATACATGTTTACTTATTTGCACGAAGTCTTTTTCTGTGATTTTTCGCCTCTACTATAGGAGTGGATACTAAGGTTGAAGGATAACCACGCAACGAACCGGATTCGATAGTTAGATTGGAACCTAGTACAGATTGAGCAGTTACAGTAGGTGAACAACAAATTCACCCGCACAGTAGACTTTTGGCTTGACAATATTGTGGCAGGCTTCATAACAGAATTTGCAGTTAACACAGCGAAGTCATATAGCACAGCGGAGCAAGAATTTCTACGCGGACCGCAAGGAAGGTACATTCGATCACTGTACACTTCTATTAAGATACTGCTATATAACAAAGGTGTAATGACAATGGGAACATACAGTTAAACTTCCCTGCGTGCATGAGGGAAGGGGGGAAGCACTGACAGAGGAAGGAGAAATGGAAGAAGGTAAGGATAAAGGCAAGAAGGAGGAGGAACCCTTGGACCCAATCATGATGGACGATGACTAGATCAAGTGGATCTTGGCATCAACGGGAAAGACGCGTAGCAGAGTACCCTACCAATACAAGGTGAATACCAAGAAGAGAGTAATAGCCGCGAGGGAAGGCTTGGCGAGTGATGAGGAAGAGGTAGAGGATCTTTGGGCTGTGGAGCAGATTGAGGAAATCCTACGCGCAACATATGAGAGGAAGACGAGAGACCCAAGAAAGGGAAGAGAAGACAACCATCATATCCATATTAATGTCAATGTGGAACCCATAAACCCATGTGCGACTAATACACCAAAGAGAACATTACCATTTAGACAATCGAAGTTCAGAGGAAGACCGACAACAGGAAGTACATCTACACAAGAAGCAACAACTGGAGGAGCCAATTCAGGGAGCACTAGTCAGGTATCTACACCACACGGAGGTAGTAGTTCAGCATTCAGGATGGACGGACAGGATCCCACCATCAGGTTTCCAGAATTATGGGGAGAAGCATCAGAAGACCCTGAGAAACATTTGTTCATTTGTACAAAGATCTGGGAAGCAAAACAGATTACTGATGAAGATATTAAACTTGCGCAGCTAGTAATTACACTCAGAGACCGTGCACTAGACTGGTACATGAGTCTAGACACAAACAGTGCCCATGGGATGACAAGGACACTGGCAGACATCAAGAAGTTATTGATAAATGAGTTCCAGAAGCCGATCTCTGAGGATCGGTACATGAACGAGATGATCGAAATCAAACAAAAACCAGGAGAGTTTGTATGGGAGATTGATCAAAGATTCAAGTGACTAAAGGGAAAGCTAAAATATCTTATGACCAATATGCAACATCGGCACATGTTTGTCAACTCATTACTCCCACATTTGAAATACCCTTTACGACAATAGAAATTTCAGACGTAGGTAGAGGCTCTGTAGGCAGCCCTGCAACTGGAAGAAAACCAGTACCAGCAGACAGACCCAACTATCAAAGAACTAAAGGAGGATTTGAAGAATCTAACGTTTCAGCTAAACCAGAACAAGAACAAGGACAAACGAGAAGTCATTTAGTGTACCACATGCAAGACGGAAGGACACCACAAGAATGAATGTGCAATGTTCACACAGTATATGGCAGCAGGAATACCAAATTTGTTACCACCGGGAGGACTATGGTGCAAAATATGCAAGAAACTAGGTCACGACCCTTATCACTGCACGATGATGCAGAAATACCAAACAGTCCCAAAGAGCTCATATTGCACCTTTTGCAAGTCTGTGGGCCACGACGACAAAGACTGTAGAACTATGGAGTTGATGCGAGAAAGGACATCAAACGCATATAGAGTACAGGCAGAAATAATGACTAGGCAAGTAGCGTCACAGTTTAATCAAGTTCCAGCTCCATACAACACTGTGCAGTAGCAGTATAATATTGCGCAATAACCATACAACAACGCGCAACCATAGTACAATACGGCACAACCCTAGTACAATACCACGCAGTACAATCAGGCACCTCAGTATAATGCGCTGCGAGGAGACCGAGCAGGATACAGAGGAGCAGGACGAGCCAGAGGAGGTTTCAGACGAGATAAAGGACCAGTCACATGTCATAATTGTCAGCAATCGGGACAATTTGCAAGAGAATGTTCGCTTCCAACAACAACTTGCATGTATTGTCGTGCATCGGACCACGATACAGAGGAATGTCCGACACTACTAGTAAAGATTCAGGAAAAGAGGAACCAGAACAACCAGAATGTTCAGTGGATTTCAGCGGAAGCCAGGGATGAAGGACAGATCATCAACATAGTTACCCGCAGAGGAGCTAAAACAGACACTGATGCAGTTCGACAATAACCAGTGCAGAATCAATGGGTAAAGAAGAACACAGAACTAAGGAAGCAGTTCGACGTGCAGAAGGAAAAGGAGATCTTTAAAGAAGCGAGACAAGAATTTCAAAAGGAGGACATAACGTCAACTTCAATTGTGTAGCATAACAAGGAAGCACCAAAATACGAGATGCCTCCATCATTAGATCATACCAATGGGATGCAACCCATGGGACAAGTAAGTACCATCAAAGGCTTTTTGCAATCATGTGTAAAGATATTA
>CBVK0101172445.1:0-10116 GCA_900067695.1 Picea abies
CTATGACTTCACACTGTTTGTAACTATAATGACTCTGCAATGGCTCACTGATCTCTACCATCGAATTAATAATTTAATAGAATTGTAGGTTATGTTACTTTTATTTCAATTTTGGTTGTTTGTGTTTTCATCTTCTATGGCTTCACACTGTCTGTAACTATAATGGCTCTGCAATGGCTCGATGATCTCTACCGTCGAACTAATAGAATTGTAGGAAATGTAGGTTATGATAGTTTTTTTTTATTTCAAATTTTATTATTGTAGTATGTATGTTCATTTGCATTTTATGTTCAATTTCAACTAATTGAACAAGGTGACACAGGACCATGTCCCTACTGGCTGTCTTTTATTTCCCCAATGACCGAAACTCTAAGACGAATTCTATTAGTGACTGGTGCTGGAACTGCTAGGGATTGATTTTTTACCATGGATGGGCTTTATATTTTTCATTTCAGCATGTTGCTTTATTTAGATGGAGGTTGGAACATTGTGAAACTTTGAAAACAACCAGTTACATTTTGTAAACACCATCCTTCTACTATAATGGTTATACATGTTATTTTTTTGTGATAATAATGGATATACATGTTATTTTTTAAGTGATAATATTAAATAAAGGAAAAACTTTGTGTATATACATACACTGCATTGTTTTTTTTAAATTTTTTATAATACAAATTTTGTAATTTTTTGATAATACAAATTTGTGATAATATGAAGGAAAACACAAACTTTGTGTACATACATGCACCACATACACATATATCACAATTTGTGGACAAAGACAAATTTGTTAATTTTTTGATAATAGAAATTTATCATAATATGAAGCAAAACACAATCTTTGTGTACAATTTGTAGACTGAGGCAAATTTGCTATAAATATTTAGATTGGTTATGGATTAAGGTAAATTTGTTATAAATATTTAGATTGGTTATAGTTTTTAATCCAAAAAAAAGAAAAAAGAAAAAAATTCTTATAAATATTTACATTGGTTGTGGAGAGAAATATTAGAGAAAAGGTTTAAAAAAAAAGAAAACAATTTTTATAAATATTTAGATGGGTTATGGATTGAGGTAAATTTGTTATAAATATTTAGATTGGTTATTTGTTATAAGTATTTAGATTCCTTATAGTTTCCCTTTTTAAAAAACAAATATTTGGAGAAAAACCAAAAACACTTAAATATTTGGAGAAAAACTAAAATTATGCTATTTGAATATGCTACACCTAACCTATAAACTTTAATAACTTGTATCTCTAGAAATACTAAACAAGTAAGAACATCTTATTTTACAGAGTTATAGATTCAATGAAACTGATACACACAAGCTTATGAAACTGATATATACAAGCTTGAATGTATAGAGAAAAAACCCAAAAATACAAATATTTGGAAAAATACTATAATTTAAAAAAAACCAAAAAACCAAAAAACCAAAAATATTTAGAGAAAAAACTATAATTTAAATATACAACCAGTATATTTGTAATTCTAAACTTACTCAAAAAGTAAGAACATCTTACTTTACCTCTAGATATTCAATCAAGCTAGTACACACGAGTTTGAATGTAAGCGTCCAAGTGCCCTTGATGGTAGACACTGAACTTTAATATAAACAACCTAGAAAGTATACAATGAAATTGGGGCAGTGAATAACTATGGCAGTGAAATTGGTGCAATGAATGGGCATTACGAGGAGGATAAATGTTTTAAATTTGTAGATTTGTATTTTGTAAAAAAAATAAAATAATAAATAATCAAAATATGTTAAATTTATTTTTAATATAAAATTTGATTAATTTTCTCTTAATTTTGTAATAAAATTTTAAATTTAATAGTTAATAAATATTGAAATAAATAAAATTAAGAAAAAAATCTAAATTATGTAATACAATTTTGTAATTGATATAAATTATAATATTAAAATTTCAAAAAAATATAAATTAGAAATCTGAATTCTACAATACATAAGACTGTGCAAGATCATAATCAAATCAATTTCTTTTGGCTTTTGATTCAATTGTATTATTAAGAACCATACATCACATCTCATTATGTTTTTTTACCATCCAAGTAGCCTTCAATACATAAGACTATGCAAGATCATAGTCAAATCAATTCCTTTTAGTTTTTGATTCAATTGTACTATTAAGAACCATACATCACATTTCATTATGTTTTTTTACCATGAAGTAGCCTTATAGTTTTAGCAAGATAAGTTTCATGCTCTAATTTATCCCTCCACTATTTATTTATTTTTCTGAAATTAAGTTCTCTTACATTAAATTCGTTTTTCCTTTGCATCATTGTGGTATTTATATCTTATTAGTCCCTACCTCTGCCATGTATTATAGTTATGGTCACTTGTCAAACTAATTTGACTTTGGTATCAATTCACCTAGACTTTTCACACTATCCTAATGTTTTGTTAATGTTTTTTATTTAAATTGTTGTTTGAAAATAAAAAATGAATTTGTGAATTTCTTCAATTGAATTTTTTGGTTGGCGTAAATATTATGATGAGACTTAATTGTCCTTAATGTATATGAATTTCTTAAATTATTTGTAAGATCTAACAAATAAATTTAAAATAATCAATTATAAATTTTTTCAAACGACCACATACAATTTTCTCTGAAGTCCTTATTAATTCATCTAACATCCCTATCAATTTCACTAGACAAGATAATGGTAGTGGTAGCTCGTAGTAGTGGCATCTCATTACATCTCTAACATAAAAGAACTATCACCACCACCGCCTTTCTATGCTAACTCTTGCTGCAATTACTACTCTTCTGTCTTATAGAAAGAGGAACAAGTACATGTTTCCTTTCTATGTTGAATCTTGCTGCAATTACTACTCTTTCATCCTGTATACAAAGGCACAAGTACAGGTTGCAATGGTAAGAGAAGATAGAGATTGAGAGAAGGAATGAGAAATTGCACAACCCAATAGAAGACAAAGTTTCAAAATCTTTCTTACCCATAGCTTCTTGTTGTTAATCATGAGTCTAGAGTCACCACCAACATCTATTCAAGATCCATATCTTGTATACAAATATCAAGAAGCGAACCACCATCAATGAGGTAGAGTTATGAACATATTTTATTTTGTAATTGTCCTTTGTGCAATTTTCAGTAAGCTTTCCTCTTATTATTTGAATCCCTTTCTCTCTATCATCTAGCATTTAGATATGTAGTTGTAAGCTAATGATTGCAAAAATTACATTTCTCCTCATTTATTTTTAGTACCTATGATTAACTGGTTTTTGCTTCGAGGAAAGGAGTGTATATACCATATATATTACCATAGTTTATGGTTGAGATTAATTGATGGTGAACTATTTATTTGATCCATTCATACAACGTGGCCTATAGAGATTTCAAACTCAAATTGGTAATTCTAAAAATTCAATACCTTTCATGTTTAGAGTATGTATAATTTGAATTGACTTGATTCTCAACCATAGAAAAATAATAACAAATTTTTTTTTGGATAAACAATTTTATGATGTAAGAAAAAAAAAACTAAGGTGAAACTATAACAACCCTCATTTTCATTCTTCATCTCTTATTTCATCTCTTATTTCAATCTCGAGTCTTTACCTTTCATGACTAGTAATTGAACCTTGAATTTATTCAACTGTGAGAGGTTTAGTATTCTTAATAATTTGGTTAAGATCCATATGCCATAGTATATTATCATTTTTAATAAATGTATTAAAATGGTTATATGTCACTATATTATCATTTTTAATAAGTAAATTAATATGGCTCTATTAGGTATATTATCTTGTTGATTAGATAACCAAAGAAATATTTGCATGGTGCAGCTTGAAGAGTACAACAAGATGGTGTACCTAGATGCAGACATCAAATTCTTTGAGAACATTGACAATCTCTTTGACATGCCAATCCTAGTTTTTTGTATATATCTATGCTCACTTTGGTTCAAATCCCACCAACATTTCTTTCATCTATGCTTTGTTCTACATCGACACAACAAAGATACCACATGGACAGATGTCTTTTGTGCATGGATTAATGCCCTCTATGCATGGCTATATTTCCTCGATGTAGGGGCGAGTGTCCCTTGTGCATGGATAAATGTTGTACATTTATAGAAGTTAGTTACCCACAACATGTACTAACATTAATCTAGTCAAATACCCACAACACATATTAACATTAAACTAGTCAAATACATGAAAATATATTGAACTAACCTCTTGGATAAAATTTAAATAAAATATATAAAAATAATGAAAAATTTCTTTCTCATAATGTTCATTACAATACACTTTTGAACATTAAATTTGCAAAGTGTAGAAATGACTTGGCATAAAGGAACTCAAGCTTGATTATATAATCCTAATAGTTAGATTAAAAAGTTGTACTATTTTCTAGGTTTTATAACTATGGAAAACAATTAAAACCCTACCTATGTTCCTTGTTATGGACATAATGATAGTTACCGGACTTGGAAAAACATCTATATCTTGAAATGTGTAACCCAAAACACTAGACTATAGTTCTCAAACTTGAAGATACCTATAGCTCTCAAACTCAAAGATACCTAAAATGTGCAATACTCGCTTCTTCACCCCATTACATAGATATCATAGACATCATGTACAAAAAGGTTCCATAAATGAAATGATAGAATGGATAGGGAAATAATAAAACCTATTTCTATGAAGTGGGATGGGGAAGCGTGAAAATATTATGGGTTTGGGTTGTAAAAATACTAACCATAACATAATGTAGACAAATAAGGGTGAGAATATAGACTTCAAATCCCATTCAAATACTTGGAATCAATTATAGATTTAAACATTACAATGGTCAAATGAATTCACCAAAAGTCATGATGAGTGCCTCGAGTGCCTCGAATTAGTACCCAGTAAGTCTTGAAACCCTTAATGAACTTCTTTGAAGGTAGAAAAGGGGCCTACGACTATGTGTATTAAATGGTCGATCAATTTAGTTAACTCCCAGACAAATCATATCTCAAGCTCCATAGCAGCCAAGTCTCTATAAGGTAGCCACATTCTTATGTGGTTAAGGAATTTGGTCATGTGTTATGGCTTGCTCAACCCTCAAGGTGTAGGTTAAGGTTTGACTACATGTGATGGATAGCTACGACTTTAGGGAATAGCCTTGTGTGATGGATGGAAATCACTGTACATAGCCATGAATGAATTGCTTGCCATGTGTCTTTACATATATATGTGTTTTTCGATGTTACATAGAGAAATCATCACCTTTAATAACATGTAGTAATGAGTGAAAGTATCACGTGTAATTCATAAGTAATTCATAAACAAGTGCAAAGGAAGGTTGGATTAATAGTGGAAGGAAGGTTGGATTAATAGTGGAAGTTATAGTTTATTATTCAATAATGTAGTTGATATGGAATTCCAAGAATAAAATCTATTCATAAGTAATGTTTAGTTATAATTTAATTATTTCCATCAACATAAATATAGATAAAAGATTTTAATGTTAAAATTTAATTAAATGATTTAAACACTTTAAATAATCTTAAAGTGTGAATATGATTTGAATCAGACCTTGATTCAATATTATTATTTTGAATTGTTGTTTACCTTAAATTTTATTTACATGTTAATTCAAACTAAAAATAAATACACTTCACTTCATACCATATATTTGAGTCCATTATAGGTGAAATGTAGTGATTTCAAAACTGTAATAAGTACCAAATCCATATAACCATAACTTCCCATCATTACAATTATGATAGTGTAAAATTAGTAATCATCCACCAACAAAATATTTGCAAACTTAAAATAGTTTATCATGCAAATTCCGAGTGAAAGTAAGCTCAAAGAGAAGAATTCCATCACGTGCACATGCATCACCCATGATTTTTAAAAGAAAAATAAACAACAATAAAATTATACCTAATAAAAGATTATCCCATGGTTACTTGGAAAAAACCATGCTATATAAAAGTTAGTTTAAAGAATTATCCCATAGTTACTTGGGCAAAGCCATGTGAATTAAAAGTTAGTTCAAAGGATTATCCCATGGTTACGGTTACTTGGGAAAAGCCATGTTAACCAAAGTTACTTTAAAGAATTATCCCATGGTTACTTGGGAAAAGTCATGTTATCTAAAGTTAGTGCAAAGATATAGAGAAGAATGAAACAAATTTAATTAATATGTTAGGTTTCTAAGATTTCAACATATGAAACCAAATGAATTATTTCTTTTAATATATAATCACGACAATATCTTGAAAGCCTCGCATTGTTTCCCATTATCTTCGTCCTTCGCGAAGGATTTAACCCCTAACAGGAAGGGCATTTTGATTTGTGCATTGGCAAATTCTTTACATAGCGCCCGTGCTTTCTGTCTGCACACAGTTTGCGCTATTGCTAAGGGTTCTGTTATGAGGAGGTTCAGAGTTCGAATCTGATCCAGAACGGAATGGGGGTTGATTACTATAATGTATTGAAGGTGGGACGCAAGGCGACAGAGCATGATCTGAAGAAGGCCTACAGGAAATGGGCATCCCGACAAGAATCCCAATAATGAGGAGGAGGCCGAGGCAAAGTTCAAGCAAATTTCTGAAGCATACGAGGTTCTCAGTGACGAGCAAAAGAGACAAATTTATGATTGAAGGATTGAAGGGACGGGTTTTTCCACCTGGTGCTGGTGGTTCATCAACATTTTCTAATGGAGGTGGTGGACCAAATAAATTTAATCCCAGGAAGCCAGAGGATGTTTTTGCAGATTTCTTTGGCAGCTCAAGCCCTTTTGGAGGCTTTACCAGTATGGGTTCAAGAAACTCTAGGTTTCAAGATGGAGCGTTTCCTGGTGCTGAAAATATGTTTAGATCTTTTAGTGAGGCAGATCCTGCAGGTCGTCGTAAGGAGACCCCCGTGGAAAACAAGCTGCCTTGCACATTGGAAGAGCTTTACCATGGCAAAACAAGGAAAATGAAAATATCAAGAAACGTTGTTGATGGTAGTGGAAAATCAATGCCTGTGGAGGTGATTCTGACAATTGAGGTTAACCTGGATGGAAGAAAGGAACAAAAATCACATTCCCAGGAAAAGGAAATCAACAGCCAAATGTTGTTCCTGCCGATCTTGTGTTTGTTATTGACGAGAAGCCTCAGCGTTTACAAGAGGGATGGTAATGACCTGGTAGTTACTCAAAACATTTCCCTTGTGGAAGCCCTCACAGGTTGTATGTTGAACATTTCCCTTGTGGAAGCCCTCACAGGTTGTATGTTGAACTTTGGATGGGAGAAACCTAAGCATTCCAATTATTGATATTGTAAATCCGGGGACTGAAAAGGTCGTTCCAAATGAAGGAATGCCCATTGGCAAGGAGAATGGACGGAAAGGAAACCTTCGAATCATGCCCATTGGCAAGGAGCATGGATGGAAAGGAAACCTTCGAATCAAATTCGACATTAAGTTCCCAAGCAGCATAACTGCTGAGCAAAAAGCTGGTTTAAAGAGGTTTTTTTTGGAGGTTAAAACATTATTCTTGGAAACAATGCCGACTAATTTTCCACGGGGTTACATGCACATGCATGCAATTATATTAGGAATGTGTATGTATGCACTCTTTTGTAAACAGATATTGTAACTGGTGGATCTAATTATAATCATGGTGGATCTAATTATAATTAGTTAGTCTAACTGTTTGAGAGATGCTATATATACTAGCATACTCATAGAGGTGCAATGCAATGTGTGTAGAGTGTGTGAGCAAGACACAAAACTGTGGAGTACTGAGAGGAGATGATGGTTGTATGCCTGTGCTGGCTATTGTAATTCTCCCTTGAATAATAAAAATATTGACTATCATTACCCCATTGTTTTTTCTTTTCGCATTGGGTTTCCACATAAATCACTGTGTCAATTGTGTGATTGCTGCTCTATTGTGTTTGGTTTGATGTTCCAGTTTTATGCTCTGTTTTGCTTTCATTGCCTAACAAGTAGTATCAGAGCTGGGCTGAAAATCAGTTCACAAAGAAGGAAAAGCCAGAATCGTAGGTTGCTATGGTTGCATGTAGAACTATGTGTTCTCCCCATGCATGAGAGAGAAATTTGTCATGGAGAAAAGTGCACAGAGGTGCTGCCATCATCCGTTTGTTTGCAGAGCAAAGTGCACAGAGAAAGAGCCAGTCCAACTGTTTGCAGAGCAATGTGTGAGGTGTGAAGGCTGATGAAGGTTTGCGAAGGGTTGACTGACTGCAGAGGAGGGTTTTCTATGTCGAGTTGAACTCAAGTAGGTCGCGAGGTGCCGCGGGATCTCATGCTTATGCTGGAGGTAGCCGCCAAACTAAGAAGACAAGGGATTTTTTTTGGTAAAAAGGATAAGAGATTACCTTGCAAAAACCATGGAAGGGTATGCACATGAAACAAGGTCTGAAAGTGGACTTTGTATACATGGGGACCGAGGTATAAAAACTTATGAAAGCGGATTCTGTCTTTAATACATTATAAGAGGATCTAATGGGTGGATATTACAATGTTTATTTGTTGAAAAGGTGAATGTCTTATAAGGTTTTAAGAATATATATTCTAAATATTGATTGGATTAAATATTTTTCATTCAACCTTAAATCTTTTTAATTTAAATATTTTGGTATTCAACCTTAGAATTATATCATTATTCCTCCATATTAAATAGCTTGGTATCTGTAAGACTTGAATAGGCATGTGTACCCCTAGTTTATTGAGTATCCTATGAAAAGTCTAGACATAGATTTATGTAGATTGAATATGTGGGGCGGCATGAATGTTGGGTTATCCTTAACTCGGTAAAATAGTTAATGAGTTAAATCCGTTTTTTTAGGTCAAAGCACGTGGTTTTTCAGGTCTATGTTTTTTGGGTAGCTTGTGGTATTGTGTCCATGGATTGGATGTAATGAAGCCTATAAAAAGTGTGGTGAACTCCATTGTAAATGGGCTTGGAGGTAAGTGGTGAAGACTTACTTGGTTTTCTTGACCGGATTTGGTCAAGGGAATGTTTGTGTTAAGGTGGAGCACTGAGAGTCCAGTGTAAAGTCCTTGAAGGTGAGCGAAAAAGGTTCACTTGGGTTGGTTTGGCCGGATTTGGTCAAGGTTGTTTGAATGCAAAGTTTGAGGTGGAATAGTGTGTCTAGGTTATAAAGGTGGGTCTGTAGAAAGGCTAATGTGTTGGCAGGTCAATTAAGTGTTTGAGAATATATGATGAAGGTAGGTTCATATCCATGGAATTTGGAAAGTATTGCAAGGAAACAGGGATTGAATAGGCATGTTCAGTAATGTGAAGTTGCAACAATAGTTGTGGACATAAGCGGTTGAACTATCTGGTAACTCGGTCACCATCTGTCGCAAAAGACAGGAAGATTCAGGAAGAGGTATGAACAAGTCATCTAATAATTACTCAAATGTAAAATTATTTGGTTGTGATGCTTATGTTTTTTATCAACACTCAAAGTAGGACCTAGATCAAATAGGTAGATCTTTGATATGGTGATGATGTTAAGTGGTGCAGACTTGGGATCCTACTGTAAATTTTAAACCTGTGAAGTAAAGCAATGCATATAGATTCTTAAGAAAAACAAAATTTAATCAATGGTTCATACACATAGTACACAAAGACTTATACCGGAAACCCTCAACCTGGGAAAAACCTATCTTATTCATTATATTGAATTTCACCATTTACCATACAATATATAAAATGTTTTCAGGTATTACATAGATACCAAAACCATAATCCCTTAAACCAGGATTAATTTAGAAAACCACTAAAAATAGCAAAAACACCCCCAAAAAAATTAGGGTTGCTGCCCCGAACATTGCACGTAATCAGGGGGGCCATACCTGGCCTCCCTTGTGACCCCCCTAGGAAGAACCCAGCGCACACGACATAATGCCCACTACTAGAGAGATCTTCAGACATAGTTTTCGAATCTGATGTGCCCACACACACACATGCAAAGAATATAACACATACCCAACTTTTCTGTGCTCATAGACTTTGTCAATGAATCTGCAACATTCTTCAAAATGTCAACCTTTTCTAGCAACACCTTCTTTTCCTCAACCATGTCTGTCACAAAGTGATACTGAAC
>CBVK0101172447.1:0-11601 GCA_900067695.1 Picea abies
TATGTCATAAAAATGTCATTTTAGTTTTAATAAGGGTGGTTAATCATTATTAATAACATTAATTCAATTAGTCATAATGATGATAAAATTAGTTTTTTTCATATATATAAGATTAGTTATTTAACTCTTTTGAGGAGTACAATAAAAATATAAATGTTTATGTTAATCATTTAATTTGACCATATTCTAGTAGTGATGGACATGAGTGAGCCTAATGATTAAGAACATGTGTTTCCTCCTAAAAAATCACACATATATATACCTCCTTAGACTTACCAATATTATCCACTAAGGAGGGGTAAAATAATAATAAAGAATAAAAAGATAATAAAAATTTATGTAGGTTATTTAGGTAGTATATAGTTATTTCTTTAGTATATTTAAAAATAAAATATTTTAATATATTTTATAATATATATATATATATATATATTTATTAAAATATTTCATTTTTAAATGTATTAATAGACATATTAATATATTATTATTTTTGTATTTAATGATCTATTAACTCAAGATATTAACTCAAGATAGGACAAATCAAAACATAACAAATTCAAACAAAACATAACAAATTCAAACAAATGGATACCGAAATGCAATTGGATATGCCCTTGCCTCTTCGGATGCCTTTACTACGATATAGTTTTATGTTCTTTGAATTTTGAACAAACTTATGTGTTTGTCCATTGGATAAGTGGTTCAATTATATTCACCAAATTTCATGGTATGACTCATTCTTTATTTGAAACATTCTTAGTTACATAAAGCACGATTTGGAGAAAGGAAAAAGTGATTGCATATATTAATAAATATAAAATATTTTTAATTCAGGAATTACAATTCGTTTTAGAATTCTTATTTTTAAAAGATGAAATTGTTTTAAGAAGTTTGTCATTTTCTAGTACATGGTGAATTATAGGAAATTTTATATGATTATTCTATATTTTTATAAAGGAATAGGCTTTTGGCATCTAACATTGAAAATTGGGAATATTTAAAGTAACATGTGTTGGAAGTGTTTTGGAAAACAAATTGTTCAACCTACATATTAGTGAAATATTAAATATTCACGTGTCTTGAATTGTTGATGTATAAATGTTTAATGGTTAGTATGGGTGGTTTAAATGTTTAGTTAATTTGCAAGTTTTGTTAAATTGCATTAATTTGTAATGTTTTTGGTTGATTGTTTTAGAACAACACCATAATAGCAATATAATTTATATTGTTCTTAACAATGGCATGTAAATTTACACCAGTACCAGGTAATGATAGTGAAATTTATAATTGTTATATTTTAAAGAGAAACACTGTTATATTTTATATTTTTGGAAAAGGCATCATTACCTCTTATAATTTAAGAAACGCATTGCTATATTTTAGGTTAAGCATTGTGATATTTTAAGAAAGGCGTGGTTATATTTAAGTTAAGCATTGTTCTATTTTAAGAAGATCATTGTTATATTTTGTATTTCAGGAAAAACATTGATCGATGAGTGCATATGATAACCCGACTTGGGTCATGTGCTCCCCATTGATGATGATGTTGATTATTGAAATTGATGTTTGTAAATTGTACTGTAACGCTTGATTGTGCTTTGTTCCTTGCTCACCGTGAAGATTCTAATTACCTGTGTGACTTGTTGTTGGTTGCGTTTGGTTGATCTTGACATTGTCTTTTAGCTTAATCATCTTGGACTTGTTGTGTCGGGCGATATGTAGACACCTCCTTGTTCCTCAGAACAATCGCTAGCCTTGAGACCTTAAATGTTCAAAATTGATGGGAACTGGGCTTGAGCATTTCTTATGTGTCATGTAGGTCCTAACCTTGCAGGGTAGGATGGTTGGGTAGTATTTTTTATTTTTCTAATTGATTTTTGCATGTTGCATCCAGTCACACAATGTGCTAGTATGCTAGGTTGTTATGCTCTCAATTTCCTGAATTGCATGCATTGTGTTCATCGTCGAGTTGCATTGATTAAATGTGTTGTCATTATTTCTTTCATGTTGAAAAAAAATTGCACTTGTAATGCATCGCATGTTCTCGTAATGATTAGGGTCGTTACAACAACACTAAAAGAAAAAAAAAATTGACCTGTTGTACATCGCTTGTTGTCGTAATGGTGGGGTTGTTACAAAACGTATCGAGGAATATTATGTCTTAAAAGACTATCCTATTTTGAAAGATTGAGCATTTGGGAGACATGCATATTAGACTTAACCGCTTCAAAACCAATAACTGTTTTCCATGTATCATGATGGATTTTGTAAGGGAAATATGTAAAGGATGAATTCACACTACTCGAGCACATTTACCCAACCAATGACCAATTGACACGTCATTTAGACCAATCAATAAAGAAATTAGTTGTAACCTTGTGTTGTCGGAGCACAAGTTACCAGAGTGGTTTTGTCGGGGGTCAAAATTATCTTATTGTAGGATTTTTCAAGTATGATGATTTCGACATATCCCTTTCTGATATTAATATCGAAATTTTTTCTATCGAAATATTACCAAAGTGCATTGATACTTTAGTCTGAGTTATATTTTCAAGGTGATCAAGTGAATGGTTAGCTATT
Organism: Picea abies; assembly: GCA_900067695.1. Taxonomy (NCBI): domain Eukaryota; kingdom Viridiplantae; phylum Streptophyta; class Pinopsida; order Pinales; family Pinaceae; genus Picea; species Picea abies. The sequence continues at coordinate 2,581 of CBVK0101172447.1, forward strand.
AGAAGCATCAGATGAACGAGGAAGAATCCAAGTGATTGAGTGGGGTTGGATCAATGAGAAAGAATTTGAGTGATTGAGTGGGGTTTTGAAATTAACTATTTCCACTCATAATAAATCAACCATAGAAAATGTAACATGAAGAATTTAGAAGAATATAGGCATGTATTATAAAAAAAAGGTGTTGATCTAGACTGCATTAGCAACAATAGTCACTTCCCATGTCAGCATAAAGTCAATAATGTAGTGGTGTAGTACCTTACAAAAATTTAGATCAGGGGAACCCACAAAAAATATCTTGAACTAATTTTTTTTGGTGGGTGGTTGTTGGAGAACAACAAATGGTGATTTAATGTGAAGAACCAGTTATCTCTGATTTAGGGGTACCTCAAGATAAAATCATTTTGTTCATTTTTCTTTCAAACAGTTTCAACAATGTATGCCCTATGGTAACACCATCAAGAGAGACTATTGTAAATAAACTATTGTAAATAATCTTGCGACGAATTTTCTATACTATCGTCCAAAAAAGTTCATCGATAATTTTATGCCATTAATATGTAATTTTGTACAAAAATAATGGATCTTGGGGACTACACCATGGTCAAGGAATATTATCATGCCTTAATGATATGGGAGGGTTTTTGGAATCAAATTTGACTGACACACCCACTTTGTTCCATCATCAATTCATCATGGAAATTACCATAAACCCAACTATTTTTCATATGTTATAGTAGATATGTTAATGAATCCAAGTTTCATATTTGTATTTGGCTGAAGGTACAACTAGCTTGTAGAGTATCAAATTGATATTTCAAGTTGATAAACCAAATATGAAATGAATCCAAGCTGCATCATTTGATATCGTCACAAGAGAGACGAATATAAATAATCTTGCGATGAATTTGCTATACTATTGACGAAAAAAGTTCGTCGATAATTTTATGCCATTAGTATGTAATTTTGTACAAAAATAATGGATCTTGGGGACTACACCATTGTCAAGGAATGAGGAATGAGGAGCAAAAATTTCACGAGGACTAGACACGTCCGACAACAGGGACCTGCGAATGGGGCCAATGTTGAAAATTCATCGATAGTATAGCTAATTCATCGCAAGAATATTGTGTCTAATTTGAATGGTGTTACATGGTTTTCAAGGAGTGTAGGGATTATATTATGGTGCAATGTAATGTAGTCTATAATAATAATCTCTATGCCAAACCTCAAAATGGATAGTACCATATTTTGTTCATAAGACAAATATTCTTGGTATGTTTCCTTTGTGGATATGGTGGCTCAAGCCCTATATTTTGTTCATAAGACAAATATTCTTGGTATGTTTCCTTTGTGGATATGGTGGCTCAAGCCCTCAGTACACATGATGTCAAACAATGGAATGTAACAATTTTACTATTGAATGATATTGTTATGTCACACATGGTTAAGGAAATAACTTAAGGTTATTAGGTCCTATTTGAATATTCTTAGAATCGAGATCCGTTACATAGTCATTGAAAAAAGACAAAAGACTTATGTAGTGGATATTAATTTGGTCTTTGTGTGGGACATTTTATGCCATTAGTATGTAATTTTGTAGAAAAATAATGGATCTTGGGGACTACACCATGGTCAAGGAATGAGGAACGATGAAAGAGGAACGATGAACGAGGAACAAAAATTGCACGAGGACTAGACACTGACAACAAGGACCTGCGAATGGGGCCAACATTGAATTTTTTTCAAGCAGTTTTTGTATGCACTAAAATTTGTCATGGATAGACTATTGGCATGCCTTAACAATATGAGAGGGTTTATGGACTCAAATTTGAGTGACACACCCACTTTCTTCCATCATAAATTCATCATGTAAACCATAAACCCTAACTTTCTTTCAAAGTACCCAATTTGTTTGACGCAAGTTTTAGGATTTCATCGGTCTTTCTTCATTTTTCTTTCAGGTTCTACATTAATGTATATACAATGTATACATGTCATCGTTGTGATGAAAAATCCCTCCATTTTGTTGATTGCTTAGTCAATACCAATAAGATACTAGAGGCGGTCAACAATGACATGTGAATGGGGCCAACGTCGAATTTTTTTCAAACTGTATCTATATGCATTGAAATTTGACCTAGATAGACTATTCACATGCCTTAACGATATGTGATGGTTTCTGGACTCATATTTTTCTGAGTCACCCACTTTCTTCCATCATCAATTCATCATGGAAACCATAAACTCTATTTTTCATATGTTCTAGTAGATATACTAATGATTCCAAGTTTCAAATTTGTATTTGACTAAAGGTCCAACTAGCTTGCAAAGTATCAAATTGAGATTTCAAGTTGATAAACCAAATATGAAATGAATCGAAGCATCATTTGATATTGTCGCAAGAGAGACAAATTTAAATAATCTTGCGATGAATTTTCTATACTATCAACGAAAAAAGTTCGTCGATAGTATAGCTAATTCGTCACAGGAATATTGTGTCTAATTTGAATGGTGTTACATAGTTTTCAAGGAGTGTAGGGTTTATATTATGGTGCAATGTAGTGTAGTATATAAGAACAATCTCTATGCCAAACCTCAAAATGGATAGTACCATATTTTGTTCATAAGAATAATATTCTTGGTATGTTTTGTTTGTAGATATGGTGGATCAAGCCCTCGGTACACATGATGCCAAACAATAAAATGTAACAATTTTACTATTGAATGATAGTGTTATGTCACCTATGGTTAAGGAAATAACTTAAGGTTCTTAGGTCCTATTTGAATCTTCTTATAATTGAGATATGTTACATAGTCCTTGAAAAAAGACAAAAGACTTATGTAGCAGATATTAATTTGGTCTTTGTGTGGGACATTTTATGCCATTAGTATGTAATTTTGTACAAAAATAATGGATCTTGGGGACCACACCATGGTCAAGGAACGAGGAACGAGGAATGATGAATGATGAACGAGGAACAAAAATTGCACGAGGACTAGACATCGACAACAAGGACCTGCGAATGGGGCCCACGTTGAAAATTTTTCAAAGAGTTTTTGTATGCATTGAAATTTGTCATGGATAGACTATTACCATGCCTTAATGATATGGTAGGGTTTATGGACTCAAATTTGAGTGACACACCTACTTTCTTCCATAAACAATTCATCATGTAAACCATAAACCCTAATTTTCTTTCAGAGTACCCAATTTGGTTGACGCAAGTTTTAGGCTTTCATTGTTGTTTCTTCATTTTGCTTTCAGGTTCTACATTAATATATATACAATGTATCTGCATCATCGTTGTGATGAAAAATCCCTCTATTTCATTGATTGCTTAATCAACACCATCAAGATACTAAAGGCGGGCAACAGTGACATGTGAATGGGGCCAACGTCGAAATGTTTTCAAATTGTATTTGTATGCATTGAAATTTGACCAGGATAGACTATTCACATGCCTTAATGACATGGGAGGGTTTCTAGACTCAGATTTGACCGACAGACCCACTCTCTTCCATCATCAATTCATCATGGAAACCATAAACCCTATTTTTAATATGTTCTAGTAGATATGTTAATTATTCCAAGTTTCATATTTGTATTCGACTGAAGGTCCAGCTAGCTTGCAAAGTCTCAAATTGAGATTTCAAGTTGACAAACCAAACATGAAATGAATCCAAGCATCATTTGATATCTTCATAAGAGAGACGGATGTAAATAATCTTGCGACGAATTTTCTATACTATCGATGAAAAAATTTCGTTTATAGTATAACTAATTCGTCGCAATTCGATTATATTGGTTATAAGGGTCAATAGTGAGAATTCTTTGGATCAACAGTAACATAGTTTATAGGTTAGGATTGATATGGTTTATATGGGTTAGAGTTACAAAGGTTAATGAATGGGTTATGGGTTTTATAATTTCCAGTTTGGGGGTAATATCAATAATAGTGGTCAGGCACATCGGAATAAATATTGGCTTCTCCAGGCAGCTACTGACGGTCTTATGTTTTTCATAAGCAGAGAAGGAATAATTTTGTCTACTAATGTCTTAACAAGATGCTTCCGACTACTACCCGAGACAAAGGTAAGCCGCGCCTTGGTCTCCAATCATGTTTGAGGAAAAAACTATGGGAGAGCAACTGCACACCTAAGTGTGTGCAGCCGACCATGTCCATCAACATAGTTGTCCACGTCATATGATGTAATTAATAAGTCCTTATGAAATAATCTCAGCTCTACTACATGGATTTTCCTCTGAATGCTCCCCATAGTATATTCATACATTTTACCATTCTAGTGATATATTCATATATTTATAAATTTTACCATTGAGTGATATCTTCTTTTCATTTGAAACTAAAATTTTGCACAACATTATGATGTACTAAGATGTTATGAACTAATCTTTGTTGGATTCCATGATTTTTTCTTTGAATGTTATTGTTAAGTCAAAGAAAAGTCCCCATCTTGTATCCATACTTTTTACCATTTCAGCGAGATCATGTCTTTGGATTTTAATATCAAGTTTTTATTTAACTATCAAATGGTTAGATGCTTTTGGCATATTCAATTTGCTGAAATGGTTTCATAAAAATGTTTCATTATTTATAAAAATAGTTTCACAAATTCAAAATAATCAATGTTTAAATGATTATCTTTATACTTTATTTTATTCCCTAAAACTATTATTAGTGAGTTAGTAATTGACTATGACTATTTAAACTAGTTCATTCTACTAACTATTTATATATTTTATTTTATTCTCCAAAATCATTAATCACTAATATTAAATATCAAAATCTAGATCTATTTGAATTATCAATGCTTGATAAATTCAAGTTTAAGAGCAATCTTATTTAAGTCACAACATCTCCATTAAACTTCAATAAAAAAATCATTAAAAACCAATTAAAAATAAAATTTAGTAGTGTTAATTAAAATAGATGTTTAGACAATGTCTCTTCTCATTAGTTACATCAACTCCAATAACATCTACTTAATTGTAATCAATATGCAATATGTACATTTAGATATATGTCTTTATACACTTGAACAATAAGCAATATTATTGGGAGGATTTCACTTAAAAAATAAAAAAATAAACTTCTTATTTGATATTAAATTATTTTAAAATATATTTTTTTGACTTATTTCTTTATACACTTTAACAAAATCAATATTATTTAAAGAAGTTCACATTAAAAATTCATTAAATATTCATCTTATCTGATATTAAATTATTTTAGAATATATTTTTTCTAGAGTGTTTTCATAATACTTATAATCAATATTAAATTAAAGTTTATAATTTTTTTTCATTATTTTTTAATATAATTTTTATAGGTTTATAATAAAAATTTGATATAAAATCTATAAAATAATTTATAATTTTGAAATTAAATTAAAAAATTATTAAAAATTCATATCAATTTTTAAGTTAAATAATTAGGTGACAAATTTTCTACAAACATCTACTTATTGTATAGTTATCCATTTGGTTAAATCCTATTTTTTGCTTCGTTCTTATTTAATGAAGTATTTCTCATCTAGCATTATTTCACCAAGAATGATGCACTTAATCTTACTTAACCATGTTTCCCCAAAGTAACCCCAAAACTATTAACATTATCAACAAAAACATTGACATGGTTTGATAAAAATGTTAAATATATATAAACCATAAATATACATTTTTTATGGACATAAATATTGGCAGTGCCAAATTGAAAAATTATTGACTTGGTGTAATCTAAAAATGTTAAAAATGTATAAACTATATGTTGTTGGCTTGGTTTTTGGTCTGTGAACTCACTAAGGTCTCAATGTTGGGGTATTGTGTGCATGGGCACATTTAAGCATCACTCTAGGCATTCGAGTGAGCACTTGGGCTAGAGGGATGTTACCCTCGTTTGTCCTAAATTTTTTCTTTTTCTTGAAGGAAACTGGGGAATATATTAACAAAAAACTGTGAGAGAACTCAGAGTATCAAAATATTTGATAGGCAGAGCCAACCCGCACTAAAAGCTAAAAATCACGATGAGCATTAACTATATCTATATGTTGTCCAACCATTATCTTTTTTACAATAAAATTTCTGTAGCTCTTACAGTTGTATATCCTATGGAAGGTTCCGAGACAAAATATACAAAAACATAGTATAAATTAACAACAAAATTTAAATATCTTTCATGTCCATTTCTTCTTCTCTAGGAGGAAGAATCATTTCTTTGGCTTCAGTGGCTGGAGTGGTATTCAAGTCCAACACCATGTGACGACTCGGTGAAGAAGCTTCTTCTGAGATCCATGTTGTTGTGCTAAAAGGTCTGGGGGAGATTGGATGTTGACACATATCCTCTACCATAGTTTTGATTTCTCCCGCTTAGTCCTCGATCCATCATTACTTGTGATTTTGTTCAATTAATAACTCCATATTGGTAACTATTTAGGATAATAAGTTGTCTAACCAGATGTGAATGACCCAAACAACCTACTTCAACTATAAAATAATCTTCTTATTTGATAGTAATTTTTTTTGAGATATACTTTTTTGGACTTATTTTTTCTAGGGTGTTTTCATAATGCTTGATGCATAAATATTAAATTAAAGTTTAAAAAAAAAAATCATTATTTTTTAATATAATTTTTATAGATTTATAATAAAAACTAGATTTAAAATTTGTAAAATTATTTATAATTTTGAAATAAGATTAAAAAATTATTAAAAATTCTTATCAATTTTAAGTTAAATGATTAGTCGACAAATTCTCTACAAACATCTACTTATTATATAGTTATCTATTTGGTTAGATCCTATTTTTTGCTTCATTTTTATTTAATGAAGTATTTCTCATCTAGCATTATTTCACTAAGAATGATGCACTCCATCTTACTTAATCATGTTTCCCCAAAGTAACCCCCAAAAATATTGACATTATCAACAAAAATTATTGAGAAATTGAAAAATTATTGACATGGTGCAATCTAAAATTGTTAAAAATGTATAAACTATATGTTGTTGGCTTGGTTTTTTGTCTCTGATCTCACTAAGGTCTCAATGTTGGGGTATAGTGTGCATTGGAACATTTAAGCATCACTCTAGGCATTCGAGTGAGCACTTGGGCTAGAGGGAGGTTACCCTCATTTGTCCTAATTTTTTTTTTTTTTTGAGATTTTAAAATGTAGAAACCTTGGCGAATATTACTAATCCTTCATATGCCAACTATAAAATGTTTGGCGATTTTTTTGTAAAAATATTCAAATTTCTAAGGATTTTATATAGTTTGTAAAATTTCTTGGCGAATTTCAAGGTAAAATAATTGTATCCTATAGAATTTGGGAAAATCATTTTTAGAATAGCGAATTTTTTTGGGGAAAAACCATGGAAAATTAGCCCATGAGAAAAATTTATCCACTAAAATCATCCCTTCTCACAGTATCAAAATATTACATAAGCAGAGCCAACCCGCAATAAAAACTCAAAATCAGGATGAGCATTAACTATATCTATATGTTGTCCAACCACTATCTTTTTTACAAGAAAAATTCTATAGCTCTTATAGTTGTATATCCTATGGAAGGTTCCTAGACAAAATATACAAAAACATAGCTTAAATTAACAACAAAATTTAACTATCTTTCATGTCCATTTAATTTTCTCTAGGAGGAAGAATCGTTTCTTTAGCTTTAGTGCCTCAAGGGGTATTTAGGTCCAACACCATGCGATGACCTAGTGAAGAAGCTTCTTCTAAGATCCATATTTCTACACTGAAAGGTCTGGAGGAGATTGGGTGTTGATGCATATCCTCTACCTTAGTTCTGATTTCTTCCACTTAGTCCTTGATCCATTCTTGCTTGTGCTTCTCTTCAATTAATAACTTCATATTGGTAACTATCTAGGATTGTAGTGTCGCCAAGGCCGAGCCCCGTTGTAACCAAGTTCTGAAAGGAATTGTGATTATGTTTTATAGGCTGGTGAGCCAAGTTCTTATAAGATGAGACTTATGTGTTTGTTAGGCCAGGAAGCCTAAGTTTTGAAGGCCAGGAGTTTGCTATTGTACTTGTATGTATGCAAAACATTTAAATATAAACACCACCAGGTGCAAACCGACCATGATGAATGAGTGAAGGGGGACTAAGCATCCACAGAGTGAGCAAGGAATTAGGAGCTGGAAGGTGGGAAAGGGGCTAAGTGTTGAGATTGGGGGCTAAGCCTAGGGATCTTAAGCCTGGGAATAATATTTCAATATTATTCCAAAAATACATGTGCATTTTGTGTTTTATCGTAAGTGTTGGCAAGAGAGGACGTACAAGGTGTTAAGTTTTCATACCCCAACCCAGTTTCAGTCTCGCTGATTTTTAACCAAAGTTTCAGCATATTAAAACTTAATAGAAAATAAACTTCAGAACTAAAACATGAGGATTTTGAACATCGTTTTCAATGCAGAAATAAAATATCAGCAATATGCAAAACTCAAAAAATATAGACACAAAGATATTCATTCTAACTTTGACCCTGGAAAAACCCACAAGGGGAAAACCAGTGAGAGAGGGCTTTGTATTATTTATGAGCTTCTGAGAAATTCTTTTATAGCATATTCATCTTCAGAAATTTACACAAACTTATCTATCCATTCATGTAGCTTTGCTCCTTGATTTCTGAACCAGAAATTTGTACAACTGTATGGCTGTCCCAATAATTAATGTTGCATGGACTGTCTCAAAATTCATGCCAAAACTCTGCTAAGACTCAATTTTTGTGCCACTAAATGTTGTTCGGTAGCTTTGGAATGCATGCCAATACTCCCAAAAATTTCATTTGTTGTCTCTTTTCTTTAGCTCGACCTCTCTCTTGCTCTCTCTTGTTCTCTCAACAAGAATGCTTGAACTTCTCTTGTTCTCTCAACAAGAATGCTTCAACTGCCCAAGAATGGGTGCGCCCTCTTGCCTAATTCGACCTCATGAGGGAAGGTGAGAAGTTTTCTAATCTAACGGTTGAGATTAGATTAGATGGGT
>CBVK0101172448.1:0-10771 GCA_900067695.1 Picea abies
TAGATGGGTGGCTGAGATTTGGTGTCTCTTCACTCACCCTCACTTTAATCTTAAAGTCACATTTTAATTTGCATCTCACAAATTAAATGGCTAGGAATGACATTCGACACTTTCTCCCCCTTAGGCGCCTAGGGAAGAGAAACACTTGCCTTGGTACTTTATTTTAATTAAAAATTTAACACTCCCTCATACCGAGGAAAGTGTTACTTACCACTCCAAGCTTGTCCCTGAAAAATACAAACTTGCCCATGTTCAATGCCTTGGTGAGTATGTCTGCAACCTGCTCCTCAATAGATATGTATTGTAGCTCCACAACTCCTCTCTGAACATAATCACGGATGAAGTGATACCGAATCTCGATATGCTTAGATCGGTCATGAAAAACTGTATTCTCTGAAATTTTAATGAAACTCTGATTATCACAGTAAATCATGGTAGGCCTCAACTGCACACCAAACAGTCCAACCAACATCTTGGGAATCCAAAGGGCCTTACAACTAGCCTGACTAGCTGCCATATACTCAGCCTCTGCCGAACTCAAAGCCACTGACTTCTGCTTCCGATTGAACCAAGATACAATTGTTGATCCCAATCCAAAGCAATACCCTGAAGTGCTTTTCCTGTCACTGACACATCCTGCCCAATCTGATTCTGTATAGCCAACCAGACGAACTCCATCTCCTCTATGATAGTCCAGACCATAATCTACCGTACCACAAAGATACCTGAGCACATGTTTTGCTGACACCTAATGCACTCTCCTCCACTCCACCATGAACTGACTGAGAGTGTTGATAGCAAAACAAATATCTGGCCTGGTATTGACCAAATACATGAATGACCTGATCAACTGATGATACAACGTGGAATCCACCAACTGTGACTCAGAAGCATGAAGCTTCTTCCAGTTGGTAATCATGGGAGTGGTCATGGACCTGATATAGCCCATCTGAAATCTACTCAGAATATCACACACATACTTCCCCTGTCCCAGGAAGATGTGTCCAGGTTCCTACCTAACCCCCAATCCAAAAAAGTAATGCATCAGTCCAATGTCTGTCATCTCGAACTCTAAAACAAGGCTTTCCTTGCAGCTATTGATGAGTCTCTCTGCCCCTGTAATAAAAATGTCATCCACATATAGCAGAAGAATGAGAGGATCCTCTCCAACCATAATGAAGTATAGGTTGGGATCTGCCTCACTCTTCTCAAAACCCAATTGCTGCAAATAGGCATCTATCCTCGAATAGGAAGCTCTGGGAGCTTGTTTCAGCCCATTTAATGCCTTCTTCAGTCTACACACATGAGACTCTCTCCCATGCACCTTAAATCCCAATGCCTTCTCAATGTATACCTCCTCCTCAATAAGACCATTCAGAAATGCGGTCTTCACATCCATCTGGTGGATCTTCCAACCCATCTCTGTTGCAATGGAGATCACTACCCTGATCGAAGTGTATCGAGAAACTGGCACAAAGGTCTCATCATAGTCAACTCCCTCAACTTGTGAAAACCCCCGAGCCACAAAGCAAGCTTTGTCCTTCTCAATGCTGCCATCTGTAGCATGCTTTAGCTTGTAGAGCCACTTGGAAGTCACCACTGACTTCCCCTCAGGTCTAGGAACAACTTCCCAGACATCATTCTTCATGATGGAATTGTACTCTTCCATCATGGCATCTCTCCATACCTGTCTACTTGTGGCCTCCTCTAAAGTGGAAGGCTCAAACTCCCGAATATAGCTCACCATCGTGATGTAGCTGAAAAACTTCACAGGAGGTTTTCTCTCCCTCATTGCCTGCTTGGGATTCCCCACTGAACCCTGTGCATCCCTCAAAATGTCCTGAAGCCACTTGGGCTTCCTCCACTCTGAAGGAGTGTCCTGTGGAGGGGACTCTCCCTGCTCAACCCCATCTGCTGAAGATAATGATCCTGTAGTAGACCCTGTAGCACTTGATCCTGAAACCTGTGGACCGGTAGCCTGCGAACCTGATCTCTATGGCCCTGTCTCCTGTGAACCTATAGTCACCGAAGCTAGTGGCCCCAAAATCTGTGTCATTGTAGTTTGTTGTGGGCTCACCTAAATCTGAGATGAATACTACTCACCTCTATCTGTCCCTCTGGACTTCCTAAAGGCTCTGTCCTCCTCAAATTTGACATCCCTCCTCAAGACAATCTTCCTCAAGGAAGGAAGGTAAATACGGAAGGCCTTTGAAGTCTCACTGTACGCAACAAAGATCCCTCTCTCTGCCATGGGCTCCAACTTTGTCCTCTTCTCAGAAGGGACATATGAATATGTGATGCACCCAAAAATCTGAAAGTGCCCCACCTCAGGCTTCTTCCCAGAGAAAGCCTCCTCAGGAGTCATGCTCCCCACAGCAGTATGAGGACTCTTGTTCTGCAGATAAACTGAAGTGTGGCATGCCTCAGCCCATATAAATAATGGTATCCCATGATCATGTAGCATGGCTCTTACAACCCCAACAATGGCCCTATTCTTCCTTTCAGGAACCCCATTCTGCTACGGGTTGTAAGGAACAATCAACTCCCTCCTGATGCCCTCTCCTGCACAGAAATCCATAAACTTCTTGAAGGTATACTCACCCCCATTGTCCGATCTTAGGACTCTGATTTTCTTCCCTATCTGGTTCTCCACAAGAGCTTTGAACTCTTGGAACCAACTGAAGACCTGTCCTTTGGTCTTCATGAAGAAAATCCAGGACTTCCGAGATAAGTCATCAATGAATACAACATAGTATAGGGATCCAGTCAACGATGCCGAAGACATCGGGCCACATACATCTGAATGTATAAGATCAAGTATCCCTGCTGCTCTACTGTCACTACTCGGAAAAAAATTCTTGGTGTAGTTTCCCAAGATACACGCCTTGCACAACTCATGGTGCTCTAAACTGAAATTTGTAACTCCCGTCACCATCTCCCTCGGAACTCTCAAAGCCCCATGGTGCAAATGTGCCATCCTCCTGTGCCATATCTCACATAGGTCACTGCTGCTACTGGTAGAATGAATCAATGCTCGCACTCGCTCGAACAAGAACTTGTACAGGCTCTCATGTCTAGTACCAATCACTTTGGTCGACGTGATGCTATACCCTCTAGGGAAAAGAAGCACCTGCCCATCACGGAACAAGACCTCATAGCCCTTCTCCTCAATAGTAGAAATTGACACTAAGTTCTTCTTCAAGCTCGAAACATAAAGAACCTCTGTCAAAGTCATGGGAGGTAGAGACTCTCTCCAAAATGATACGGTCCCACAACCAGCCACCTTGACCTCCCAGTCATATCCAAGCACTACCTTTGCATCTCCACACTAAGTAAGATCTGTCAAGTGCTCATGAACTGCTATCATATGGCGAGAGGCACCACTATCAATATACCAAGTATCGGGAGTAGTGGTCCTCGAGAATAGACATGCAATCAAGGAAAATTCCTTGTCAAACTTGGTGGAAAACTCTTCCACCTCTGTTGAAGCTGTTGTTTGTTTCTTCTTCTTGTTTGGTCATTGTCCTGCATAGTGCCCAAACTTATGGCAAGAAAAGCACTTGAATTTGCTCATGTCTTTCTTCCCTTCACCCTTGGGCTTCTGTCCTCCCTTTGAACCCTTTCTGAACTTCTTCTTGCTAGTGGTAGCAAGAGCCACATTCTCCTCCTCATGACCTGTAGATGAACTGCCATGCACATAACCTCTCTGGGTCTCCTCCTGAACAAAGTCATCCCAAAGACGTTCCCAACCAGGAAGCTTCTCCCTAACAACAATGCCCTCCACAAAACAACCCATTGTTTGGAAACACCATTCAATGTTGTTCTCACAAGATCACTGTTAGCTATGGCTTTCCCCACAACTCCAAGTTGATCCCTCACCTGTGTCAATCTAGTAAGGTATGTGACCACATTTTCAGCCTTGGTCATTTTTATGTTCTTTAGTTTTTCCCTCAAAACCATTTTCCGGTTCTCATTTGTACTCTAGTACAATTTAGTCAAAGACTCCCACATCTCATAGGCATGAGTCTTCCCCGTCAAGTGAGGAATCAAATGATCCTTGATGGCATCAAGAATAAATCTCTTAGCCTTGATACTCTTCTTATTATAGGCTACAAGAAGAGTAGCATCAGTAGGTACCACAATAGGATGAGTAGTGGTATTCTCCACAATGTCCCACAACTTGTTCTCTTGCAAAAGAAAGATCATCCTCTCCTTCCAAGCACCAAAATTTGTTGCCCCATCAAGTCTGTCTTCAACCCTCAAACCAGTAGCCATGAACCTCTTTCTGCTGAAAATCCCAAATTCAAAAATCTGCCCTGTGAAGTGACTGTTGTCCCTACTTTCTGTCTGCTGAAATTTCTACTTCTCTTCAACTCAACTCTGATACCATGTTAAGTTTTGAGACCCCAACCCAGTTTCAGTCTCGCTGATTTTCAACCAAAGTTTCAGCATATAAAAGCTTAATAGAAAATAAACTTCAGAAATGAAACATGAGGATTTTGAACATCGTTTTCAATGCAAAAATAAAATATCAGCAATATGCAAAACTCAGAAAATATAGACACAAAGATATTTGGTCTAACTTCGACCTTGGAAAAACCCACAAGGGGAAAACCAGTGAGAGAGGGATTTGTATTATTTATGAGCTTCTAAGAAATTCTTTTACAGCATATTCATCTTTAGAAATTTACACAAACTTATCTAGACATTCATGTAGCTTTGTTCCTCGATTTATGAACTAGAAATCCGTACAACTTTACAGCTGTCCCAACAATTAATGTTGCACAGACTGTCTCGAATTTCCTGCCAAAACTCTTCTAAGACTCAATTTATGTGCCACTAAGTGTTGTTCAACAGCTTTGGAATGCATGCCAATACTCCCACAAATTTCAGCTGCTATCTCTTTTCTTCAGCTCGACCTCTCTCTTGCTCTCTCTTGTTCTCTCAACAAGAATGATTCAACTACCCAAGAATGGGTGCGCCCTCTTGCCTAAGTCGACTTGATGAGGGAAGGTGAGGAGTTTTCTAATATAACGGTTGAGATTAGATTAGATGGGTGGCTGAGATTTTTTGTCTCTTCACTCACCCTCACTTTAATCATAAAGTCACATTTTAATTTGCATCTCACAAATTAAATGACTAGGACTCACATTCGACACTTTCTTCCCCTTAGGCGCCTAGGGAAGAGAAACACTTGCCTTGGTACTTTATTTTAATTAAAAAATTAACACAAGGGTGATGCGTGATGGTGGAACGCATGCAGTGCCATGGGTGACAAGTGTCAACCCTGATGCATGCGAATAAACGACTAGGGTGAACCGTGAGAAAGTTTCCTCCTCCTCCATTCGACTCTAGGAGTGCCAGAAGGTGAACGGCTCTGACTCCTGTAGAGAAACCCTCATGCATCCTCTGAACTGAAAAGGTGTGTATCTGTGTTTGTTTTGGGATAGTCGGTACATCCTCTATCTGAACAGTTCAAACCTGCGTTTACCCCGGCGTGGATTGTTTGTCACACATCCGTGACAACCAAAGCGTGAGTCTATCTTGTGTTGGTGGATTGGCAAATAAGAAGTGACCTGCCATTGTTGAACTATTGGTTCCCGGTTTTGATCGTGTTATTTGCCTATATTATATACCATAGACCTCCATTTATATGCCAGTACCACCCTTTTGGCCTCATTTTGACATAATTAACATCTCCCTACCATTTAATGGGGTTACCTAAGGTATCTTTGCATTTCAAGCTATTTTTATGCACTTTAATGCTTTAAATTGGTATTGGAACTAATATCACTTGGGTTAGGTACCACTGCTATTCTTGGAACAGGATGTCGGTACCAGGTACCAACTCGCACCCGTGGAGGTACCAATGGAGCCGTTCGAGATCTGTGCATTATGGTATGCGTTATGGTTCGAATGAGAGATAGAAAGATTCACAGGCCAGCTGGACTCATTGCCACAGAGTGCTCGAAGACACAATGAGAAACCTGGATCGATTATTCTTCATCATTCACACTTTGTGACACTACGTGTCACGAAGATGTGAAATATGTTTTTAACTTGATTCCACGACTATTATCAGATCAGGGATCTGTTTGTTTTATGCATCTTTGTTTTCGACTGTTATGAAGAATAAGACTTCTATAAAAACCCGGGATCACTCCTGAGAACGGGTTACTGTTGCCGTTGCTATTGTTATTGTTGTTGGATTATGCTATGCCGTGAACCTATGTTCTGAATACAACTTGTGTTACATTATATTATTTGACTGTCATATGATCTGAGTATTATTTTGATGAGTTAATGAGGCATGAAGTTATACTATATATGCATAGAATGATCTAGTCGGCTCTGGTCATTACCCACAACGTTTGTGCTGTTTGGTTGGGCCCGCCAAACCGATGCAAGTCGCTGCCTTATTTTGCAATAGATTTAGTTTTATGCTGTCATAGCTTTAGTTCATTTCAAGGTTTTAGAACTTGCATCCGAGGTAGCTTAGCATTCACAGATTTAGCTTTAGTTTATCATAGCTTCAGTTCATTGCAGTGTGTTAATGTTTGCTTACACGACAGTTTAAAAGTTTCAGAATCGTGTTTATTTATTCCTCAACTGAGTCATTTCAGTGTACTATTATCTTTTTATGTTGGTGAATATTAAACGCAGGACCGATGCCTTTAGGGTAGAATATGCATGTGGTTGTTTGTCTTTTCATTCTCACTTCGAACATAACTCAGAATTAGCATGCACTTTTCTTTGTTAGACAGTAGTTACCTTGCCTTCTTAGAACAGTTAGATTACAGTTAGATCAAAGGGAGCTCCTGGTACCAGTAGTTAGGAAAGTACTCTGTTTTCTTGTAGATAGCTTTAGATTCATTTTGATGACCAGATTGAATGCATTTTCAAAAATACTCTTCGTGTCATGGCTGGAATAGAAGTGATGATGGTAGGTGATCGAACCTAGAGGTAAAATAATCTTGTGGAACCACACTTTTGAATAGAGACAGCAGTACCAGCATTTGAGCACAAGACTATTTTATGTTGATGACTTAAATAGGAAATGCTCAGTTTCGAGTTAGTCATTAGAATTCAAGTTCTCAGAATAGGTGTGTTTTTCTTCTTAGGATAGCATTCAGATAGAGACTAGACGCTTGCTTGCACATACTGTGTATCAGCTCAAAGTTTACCAACCCTAGTTTGACAATTTAGTGTTTCAGGTCAGTTAAAAGCTTCAATTTAGCAGCCTGACATTTTTGGCGCCGTTGCCGGGGAGCTGTTTAAAAGGTAAGAAGATAGTTGTTTTGATTTGTTTTGGAATGCACTTAGCTTGGTTTGGTGTGTTATCAGGTTGACAGTAAGAGCAGCTGTGGAAACAAAAAGGGTGAAAACCGACATATCAGTTATCAAAGGTACTCTGAAACTCAATCTTAGTTCTTTCATTTCATTTTTAATATGACTTCATGAGAAATAGAGATCCTAGAGGTAGATTTAGGAAAAATACAAAACCACAAAAAGAAGAAGAAACCTCCACCCAAATAGCGATAGAAACTGAGACTGAAGATCTGGCCGAGGAAACTGTAGAACAAATCCTAGAACCAGGAAACACCATACATCAGCAAACTCGAAATCTTGGGGATCTAGCCCTGGATGACACAGTTGATCCAGAGAAAATACACGACCTGCTCAGGAACCATAACTCTGTAATTTCACAGATAACCACTATAGTTGTGACATCAAATGCCATAAGATCCTCAAAAAGACAAATAGGAGATAAAACTTCTGACAAAAAGAATCCAGAAAGGTGGGATTTTACACCCTCACCAAAGAAGGATAGGATTGTTTATACAATTCTTGGCAATCCTTTCACCATGGGAGAAAGAGGTAGAGACTTACATGGGGAACTTCATATTGAAAACGAAGGTGAAGAACAAGCAGAGAATGAGCTACCACAAGAAACCACCTTTGGATTTCCTATTTTGGACTTAGTCCAGAATGTCACCATGAAAAATATACCACTTTTAGCCCTACCAACCTTCCATGGGAAACATAGTGAGGACCCAGATGTCTTTATTTTTGAGTTCGACATCCTGTGCAGGAGTTATAACTATCTCCACGATGCACATAAACTGAAATTGTTCCCTGCCACCCTGAAAGATTCTGCACTACGTTGGTTCATGAGTTTGGGAGAATACAGCATTAGGTCTTGGGAATATATGAAGACGAAATTTTTAAAGAAGTACCAGGACTATTGCAGAACCAAGGACTCTCAGAATGACATCTTCAAAATGAAACAACAAGATGAAGAAAGCGTTGAGGATTTTCTAGAGAGATTTATCTTTACCTTTCAAAAATCCAAATACAATGATCTCCAGGATGAAGCAGTCAAGACCCTTTTCTTAAGAGTTTTGGAAGAATACATTGATACCCTCAATCTAATGGCTTCAGGAGACATTTATCAAATTTTTTTTGAAACAATTAGTGAACTCTACAGAACTTACTCAGGAAGTAAAGGGAAAGCTACAAAGAGTGTGAGAGAACCGGTCAACAAAAATACTAAAACACCCACATCTGGTGGAGTTACTAGAGTCAAATTGGGCAACCTTTTGGATAATTTTAAAACAGACCTGTTAGGGACAATTGGATCCCAGTTAGACACTTTGAAGATTAAGAGGAAGAAGGAAGAGGAAAACCCCTTCTTAAGCATCTTTTGTTTGAAATGCAGAAAAAGACATCCTTTACGAGAATGCCCTTTGGACAACATTTCTGTATGTGCAATATGTACTGAAAACCATAAAACAGAAGACTGCCCATCCTTACCTGGTCTGCAGGCAATATTCAAAGGAGGGGAAGCTCCAGGGACTTCACCTGCACCTAAGAAGCCTTGGCAGCCCAGAAATCCTAATGCAAATGCATACCAAGAACCAGCCCCACAATCTTCCAGCTACTATCCACCCTTCTCTCAACAACAACAACACCCATGGAACTGGTCAAACTGGCCTCCACAAAACGTCCTTGCTCAGCCTTGGTACCAGGGATGGAGAAATACAAACTTTGGGAATAACCAACAATAGCATGCAGTACCAGTTCCTCAGAATCCATACATGCAGTATCCTCCAAATTTATAGCAGTTACTGCCTGGTTTTACTCCACCTCCATTAAAACAGTTACTGCCTCGTTTTACTCCACCTTCCTTGCCACCCATTCCACAAAACCCGCAGCAGTCTCAGAATCCACCATGTCCTACCATTTTGCCCGCTCAACCCATTCCAAATCCGAACCACAGACCACCCCTACCACTCCATAACGCTAATTTCCAGAACTATCCAGCTTACAACATAAATCCCATTTCTATACAAGAAGTACAGCTGAGATCTGGAAGGGTTTTAAATAAAAATCAGCCTAAAACAAAAACAACACCAAAGGTAATCATTGAAGAACATGAATATGAGCCTACAAATAATTTATCAACGGAGATACCCCTGCAGGATGTTATCATCCCAAAGCATAAAGAATCTGAACCACAGCCTAACACACAACCTCAGGTTCCCAAAGAGCCTCCTTTTCCTGAGAGGTTGCTCATTGAAAAACCAATTATACAATCTGAGTTTGACATTATGACTGAACTGAGAAATGTCTGCGTTAAGATTCCATTGTTACAGGCAATCAAAGATGTTCCCATCTATGCCAAAACCATCAAAGAACTCTGCATCAAGAAACCAGGTCAAAAACAGAAAGATCCACCCACAATACATCTAGTAGGACAACTGTCAAATTATATTTCTGAAACACCTAAAATTGTAAAGTATGCCAATCCAGGAAACCCAATTGTTTCAGTAACCATCAACAATGTATCTATTGATAATACTTTAGTTGATTTAGGTGCAACCATTAATATAATGACCAGCAATACAGTGGAACTGTTACAATTGAATCAATTTCTGCGCCCTACTCCTACAGTACTTGAACTGGCAGACAAAACCACTATAAAACCTGCTCGAGTTCTTGATGACATCCTTGTGACTTTATCCTCGTGGGATTATCCCGTGGACTTCATGATAATTCATTCAAAAGATCCCACAAAAGGCCATCCAATCATTTCAGGGAGACCTTGGCTGGCCACAGCCAATGCTTTCATAGGATGTCATGGTGGAGATATGTTTATCTCAAATGGCATTTCTTCACAGAAACTTACTCTGTTTCCACCTGCCCGGCCTGTTACAGAAGAATTATGTTGGCTGAAGTGCCCTTATTTTGAGAATGAGGATGAGGAGCCCTTATTCTCTGTTGATGAGATCCATGCACCGCAAGAACCCACCGAAGATGACATTTTAGGCCAGTTTCTTTCTGTAACAGAAAATGTTGAGTTCCCACAGACCTATCTGCAATATGATCAGATTTTCAGAGAGGATTTTCAGGAACGAAGTGACTTATTTTCTTCATTTTCACCATCCATGGTTTTCACTATTTCTGAACACTCAGGCCCACATACCATTCTAGTAGAACTTATTCCGGGTAGATGTCTATACATCAACTCTGAATTGAGTACCAGTCAACAGGAACAATTGACAAAACTTTTGAAAGAGAAGTGAGGGGCTTTTGCTTGGGAATACATTGATATGAAGGGAATCCACCCTGACACCTGCATTCACCACATCTACATCCAACCAGGGATAAATCCAGTAAGATAGCCACAGAGATGCATGAATCCAATCTTGAAAGACTTTGTAAAAGAAGAATTACAGAAACTGCTGAACGTTGGATTCATTTATCCAAT
>CBVK0101172453.1:0-19420 GCA_900067695.1 Picea abies
ATTATTTTAGGAACAAAATGAAAGTGGAGATATTACAATGAAATACTCATGAAAATTTCTAGAAACAAATAAATACAACAATACATGATTTATATAAATGAAATAATCATAAAGAGACTATAAAAATATAGAGTGCAAGACTCACTAGAATGGTGGTAGCTTTATCTCTAAGAAGAGATGTGACGATTATGCTCATTCACAAGAAGATTGTTACAATGAGGGTCTGAAGGCCTTTTTATGTTAACATGAATGCCAAAAATCTAGACATCCAAAATATTAACTCTAGGATATGAAACGCCAAAAGTCACGTGGGCCTCATTGGGGTAAGTTAGTACATTAACTTCTTGGGGTTGTAACTTTTACATACATTCTTCGTTTTAGGCGCATGATATCTTGTTGGAAAGGTATGTTGTCAAACTATGACTCTGTCTACAGTTTGACTGTGGAAAGCCAACAAAACATTGTTTAGAGCCCCAAAATGTCATTGGAAGTACAAAAAGATGTAATGACATGAAATTTTTCAAAATAATCTAGTTGCAATAGGTGGGTGGCCACCAATATCCACTTGGATGTTGTGTAGGGATTCAAGACAACCCCGTAAGTGCATAACCCATAATTAAAAATAAATTTCTCCATTACAGAGAGATGTGATAAACTAAAAACTGTCCAAATGAGATAGTTGGAATATGGAACAAGTGGGTGGCCACCAATATTCACCTCGATCAAGTGCACTCTCTAGCCATGAAATAGGAATTATCTCCTAAAATCAAGGAGTGAAGCAATATTCCTCCTACAAAATAGGAATTTACCTAATGGTGTTTTATGAGCCCATGTTTTTGGAAACCCATGGTATTACATATAGGTAGGCACGGTCTAAAAACATACCTGCTATAAATATACATGCTATAAATAACAATCCTCCTGAGAAGGTAAAAAAATGAAAAAATGAGTATGTCACTAAGTATGTAGTTGATCATGTACTCCAACACCCCCTCTAAAAAAAAACTAGGGTGTGAAAAATTATGAGTCTCAACAAAATGAATCCATGTTAAGTACTCATGTACAAGTATAGATGCATAAAAATGGATCAAAAGTGAGCTAAAGAGGGAAACCCTAGTAGGAACAAACCCCCCCCTATAAATACGCTACTAACAAAAAGGAATGCTAACATTTGCAACTTCAAAGATGAAGTATCGCTCACTCCTAGAATGTCCCTAAATGAGACAAAATTATGCTCGGTGAAATACTTAGTGAATATATCTACCACCTTTTATGAATATGGACATAACTGCATATCAATGACTCCATCCTGAATTTATCCTTGAATAAAGTGCATATGAAACTCGATGTTCTAGGTCCACTTCCTCTGAAATGGGTCTATACACAGCTTGAGAGTACTCTAATTATCACATCATATAACTATCAAATTATGAAAATGAACTCCGAACTCTATAAGAAAGTGTTGCAACCAAATAGCTCGAGTAGTAACATTCACTGCACCCATGTACTATGCCTCTAGTAATGATAAATAAAGTGTTGATTTCTTCTTACTTGACCAATAGATAGGTCTTGATCCAAGGTAGAGGACATATCTTGAAGAGCACTTGCAGTCAGTGTTATTTCCTTCCGAACTGAGTTTGTGTAACCAATAATATCTAAGGAATATCCTGTTGCATAGTGTATACCAAAGCTGATAGTCCCTTTGAGATATTTGAGAATCCTCTTTATTTCCTTCTAGTGAAGCTCATGTGGTTGTTGCATGTACCTAGAAATTGATCTAACTACATAATATATGTTTTTTCGAGAGCGTGTAAGGTAGAGAAGACTCCCCACCAACTGTCAATATCTAGTACAATCAACCAAAGGTGATGCATCGGCATACTCTAGTATAACGCCTTGCTAAAAAGGTGTTGTAGATGGATTGAAATTTGTAATCTGAATCATTTCAACTAGATATCTAGTATACTTGGATTGAGACATCATGATTCGTGAATCATTTTATTCAATTTCAAATTTTCCAAGAAAGTAATGTAGCTAGTCCCATATCTGTCATAGAAAACCTTACATGCAAAGCGATCTTCAATACAACAATGGAGGATGATGAGCTCCCTATGATGAGTAAATCAAATACGTATAGAACTATCAATATAATGGAATATATCTTCCTCATCATGTACAAATCAATATTTGATCTACATTTAAGAAAACCTCTAAAGAGAAGATAAGATTCAATTTTACAATACCATGCATGAGGTGCTTGCTTGAGTCAATACAATGACTTCCTCAACCTGGAAACTAATGGTGGACCCTGAACATATCCCTTTATATGTTTCATATATATTTTCTCATTAATATCTCCATGTAATAATGCATTATTCACATCCATATGATTTACCTCCCACTTTCTATCTACTGCAATAGTTAAAGCTAACCAAATGGAATCAATCTTGGCAACTAGTGCAAAAGACTCATCATATTCAATTCCTTGTAATTGTGAGAAACCTTTAGCTAATAACTGAGCCTTATAATTTGTAATGTATCCATAAGAAGCCCTCTTTGTCTTGAAAATCCACCAAGCTTCATGTTGGAAGGTAGAGGAACCAACTCCCATTGTTGTTCTCTATCAAGGAACTGTACTCATCTTTCATGGTTTCCTTCCAATGGGGGTTTACCTTATCTTATGAATACAACTGAGGGTATGATCCAAGTACCACATAATAATAAATAGGAAAAAAATGTTTTTTGGTAGTAATATCTTCCATAATCTCCGAAAATTGATATTTGGTTCTCTGTGGATCGACAAGATCACTCACTAGATCACTTGTTTCCTAAAGAGTTTGTTGTTCCCATAATGGTAGATTCTATGAACCTAAAAATTATTTATATTGATCATAAATATCAAATATATCATATTCGAATATATGATAAAAAAATATGATAACAAAAAGTCTCATAAAGTTATGCGGCTAGTGGCGATTGAGACAGAGATGTGGACTACTCTGAAAGTACATGTGAAGGACCTTTTTCAAACATAATACTCCTATGAATGGAATATTTATTACCATGTGTTAGAAAAGATATGTAATTAAATTTATCAGTAAAGTGAGAGAATATGTACAACTTGGAATGGTAATTAACCACACCAACAACAATTTTTGAACCATCTGACAAGTCATAAATAATAACTAAGCCCAGAATGAACTCCACTTTCTTCCATGAACCCAAATGAGTGATTTTATATATGGAGAAGCGATTCACTCAAAGCCTTGGAACATGGAGTACATTCTAAGAGAATCCATGGTCTATATCAAATCTACCCCTACTGCACATCTTAGTAGGAGAATCACCTCCCATGAAAATTAGTTGTTCGAAACAAGTCTCCAAGTATGAAAAAAGCTTATTTGATGAGGCCATGTGATGGGTAGACACTTAATCAAGCACCCAAGCATTAGGATAATATTAAATAGAAATTAATTCATGAGAATTACCTCTTTCTAATGATGGCTTGTCCGACGACTTTTTCCTTGCTAATACAATCATCGAGGTGATGTCGCTCAAGTGATTGTGCCATGAGATCTATGGTATTTTTCATGCAAGAACTCTTAGAATGTAACCCCTTGTTACAATAGGAACACCTTGTATTCTCCTTATTTCTCTTTGATGACTTTGAACATAAAATCTCATCTGTAGACGTTTTCCTACCTTCCTTCTTTTTCTCTTGGTCATTCTTACCCTCGTTTTTCTAATTATTATTCTTTTAACTTCATTGAGTTTTAAGCACATGGGGCTTTGAAATATTAAGTTCCCCTATCTATATGAGTTTTTTTTTTTTATGTATAAGTGGCTCCGTGAACTCATCTATGGATGAAATATTCAATGTGGAACCAATAGCTAACCTGCTACTATGAAAATAAGAAGTGTAGACACAATAATCTGGTCCTAGTTTGGTTAGAATTGAAAACATTAATTGTTCACATTTCTTATCAATTGCACAATCCCTAACATGAAAAAGTAAAGTTTTAAACTTACATAATTAGTCCTATAGATTATCAAAATCAATTGGATTGAATGCATGTATATCATTATCTGACTGATGGCCTCTTAGGTTATTTTTCTTTCCTAGAAAATACTTCAAATTTTTCCAAACATCTTTAGGAGTCTTGCAAGTATTGACATGGAAGAGGATATAGGGAGAGATGATAAAGAACAATATCATGTAGGATTCATCGATTACGGTAAGTTATTTTAATTTCTTTGTGTCTGAAATAGGATCAACCTCAATCCCGATGGTGACCCTATACAAACCCTTGCTATGAAGTAGAATCTCTATCTTGTGCTTCCACTCAAACTAGTTGAAAGGTGTCAAGACCACTGAAGAATATGGTTGATCCATATTTATCTATGGGATGTTCATTATGATCTATAAACCTGCAATAAAAGTGAATAATCCATCAATAATAGCTTTCATACCATGTAGGATTAAACCACACTCCAAGATCTAATTGTGAGTAAGAAATACTACACTAGTTAGTTGCAAAAGAAAGAGAGGGGAGAGAAAAATAGAATAAATATTCAGACATAATCTACTAAGAAACCAACTCGAATCACTTTGTATGATTCCTTTATCATGAGTAGAATATATAGGACTTCCACATGAGGACTGATGCACACTAGGTTGGGGTTTCCATGTGCATGCTCAAGTAAAAATAGCAACCACTCCAACTAGAAAAAGTTAACTAATGTAAAAGGTTGATAATAACAAGGAAAGGTCAAAAATAAGGTGTGAACTCAAGTGAGAACTCACCATGAAGTCAATATTCATTCGACACTCAAAAAATTGTCCTAGAGTAAGACTAGAGTCTAAAAATGGAATTAATGTCCTAATTAAAAGACAATTTCATGAATATGCAAAGTCACTAAAAATAGGAAATATATTAACTCCAATAATAAGATGGGTAATGAGAACTTCCTTAGGAGAATACTATTCTCACTCAAGTGCACTCTCTAGCCATGAAATATGAATTATCTCCTAAAATCAAGGAGCTCTCCCTCCTAGAAAATAGAAATTTACCTAATGGTGGTTTATGATCCCATGGTTTTGGAAACCCATGATATTTCCCCAGGGTAGTACATATAGGGAGCCACCATATTAAAATAGATCGCTATACATATACATTCTATAAATAACAGTCCTCCTGAGAAAGTGGAAAAATGGAAAAATGAGTATGTCACTGAGTACGTAGTTGAGCATGTACCCCAATAGTCTCACCCATAAGAATACTTCCTCCCTAGATTTTTAATTTATATCAACTCCATGTGCATCTACATAACCCTTTTTTTTATCTTCTTCTTTTTTCAGTCTTCCCTAAATTATCTCTATTGCTTCTTCCATTTATTGGATTAATTCTAGTCCAACCAAGACTTTGTCCTATATCATATCTGAAATAACAGGTGTCCTAGATGGACTACATGATATACCATATAAAAGTTCAAATGGTTCCATGTTAATAAAACTTTGATTTGATTTATTCTCTTAGTCTATCCATCAGTCTCTAGGTTGTATGCTAAACTAAAATTAAGTTGCATGACCATTCCTTCTTGGAAACTCATCCAAAATATTCATGTAAACACTAACCTTTTGTCCGATATTATCTTCTTTGTAATTCTATGTAACCTTACTATCTTGTTATTAAACACCCTTGTAATCTCTAGTGTTTAGTACATTGTCTTTATTCAGATAAAGTATGCACTTTTGGTCTAAGTGTCAACTACCACAAATATAGAATTGTGTATCCTCTATGTCATAGGTAATCATTCAAAATCACTTCCCATTTTGATTTTGGTATTGCATGTGATTGTAACAATCCTATTGGATGTTGATTTTGAACCTTCACTTACTAACACTCAAGACATCTAACTACAAAATTAAATATATCCTTCTTCATTCCTTTGCAGAATAATAAAAGTTCCAAGCCCACATTAATGTTCTTGATTCTTCGATGAGTTATATAAACTTCTCTATGATCTTCTTTTAATATCAAATTATGAATTTCATTATTTAGTGGTACACATATCTTTCTATGAAATATTAGTAATCCATCTTCATCCAAGGAATATCCTTCATATTTCAGAACTCTCATTAATTCATTTTCTAGATACAATTTAACTCATTTTTACCATTTGTATTTTAATTGTAAGGAATAATTGATAACACATGTGGCCTCTAAATCAAATCATTTGCTTCTTGGAATTATTTCCATTGATGTCAAAGGATGAATGATTTCCATGGGTTTCAAACCCATGGGTTTGGGGTATTCTCCCATGGTATTTAGATTATTTGGTATTGGAAATTAATTATGTAATTAATGGACATGTCCCTTCATGAACAATTATGAAAATGTATAAAAAGAGAAAGAATTGAGAGAAATGATGTGTGTGAATAATGGATTAGAAAATATTGAATTGTGAAATTAGATAAATGTCATTTGGACCTTTTCGTGATAATTTTTCTATAAGGATATTTTAGACCTTGGTATTTTAAAGAGATGGAGGATAAAAATTGGTTTACATGTGGTAAAAAAATCATATGTTGTTCCACTGTACATTTATAGATATGACATGTGGCGGTTAGAGTTCTTGAATTCTCCTCAAATTCGTTTCAAATAGGTGATCTTGACACATTTGCTATAAATTATTTTATGGGATGTTTCATATCCTAAATGTTTTCAAATACAGAGGATAGATCTTATTGTATATGTGTTAAAAAGTTCAGATATTTTTTCACTACAATTTCTAAGATATTCCCTATCGAAGTTAGTGTTCTTGAATGCTCTAAAAATAAGTTTCAAACATGTCATCTTGTCACTTTCGCTATAATTTATTTTCTTTGATGTTTCAGACCTTTAAATTTGGTATGACATAGGATAGATCATGGTGTATATGTGGTAAAAATTTCAGATGTTTTTCCAATATACTTTTGGATGTATGCTATGTGGAAGTTAAGGTTCCAGAATGCTCCTGAAATCAATTTTAAATAGGTTAGTTCAGAATTTTCACTATAACTTCTTTTATGTGACTCTTAAAATTATGAAATGTTTATAGAATAGAGGATACATATAGAAGTAACTTATGTAAAAATTGTATATGTTGGTATATTGTACTTTTTGAGATATTCTCTATGGAAGTTAGGGTTTTTGAATTGTCCTAAGATCAATTTTAAACAGGTTAGTTTGGAATTTTTAGTATAACTTTTTTTCTAGAACACTTGAGACTGTGAAAAGATCAAAGAACATAAGGGAGATACTGAAGTAAATCAAGTAAAAATTTTAGCATCACATTTACAAAATTGGATACATGGCATGATGTACAATTTTGTTCTTAGGAATAAGGTGCAACAAAACAAGCTTTGGGAAAGTTTCCCTTTGGAGATTTAAGTTTTGATAAGACATAGTAAAGGTAGAAGGAGTTAGTAGACTTGGTGAAGGCAAAAGCAGTGAGTAGGCCTAGTAAAGGTAGAAGTTTTGAGAAGACACTATGAAGGAATAAATAACAAGAAGACTTGGTGAAAGTTGGTGCAGCTCAGAGATTGGTGTCTCTTTATAAGTTGGTGCTTAGTGGTGTGGATTGGTGTTTCTAGTCGATTGGTGTTTATAAATATCTATAATATATTAGTGTCTCTTGCTAAGTTGGTGTTTAGAAATAACAATTGATGTTTCTAGTGAATTGGTATCTATGAATATTTGTAAGAGATTCATGTCTCTTTCTAAGTTGGTTTTTAGCAGTGTGGATTGGTGTCTCCATTGGATTGGTGTCTGTGAAGATATATAAGAGTGGGTTGGTTCCTATTAGGATCCAATCCAGTGGGGATTGGTGTCTCCAATAGGTTGGTGTCTACAAATATTTGTAACAATATGTTGGTGCCTACAAATATTTATAAAAATATATTGGTGCCTACAAATAATTATAAAGAGAAGTTTTTTGGTTTTTTCTTGAAAGGGTTTCCACATAAATTGTATGTTCCATGTCCTACAGTTAATAGATATTATATATGATTTTTTTCTTATGGTTGATGAGTATTTTAAAAAGAAAAAAATCATTTTATATTGATTCACTCCCCATTCTTAGTATATGTGGTTTCTCAACACCATCACTCTATTTATTGGTTCTTTAATGTATGATATGTTGAAACCATACTAGCATAGAAATTATGATGAACTACTCTATCTAGCATTCAAATTACTCTATGAAAATATGTGTTGAAGTCCATGATGATCAGTCTTCAACTCAAATTTATTTCCAACTAGATAATGCCTCCAATTCTTAATGCATGAACTACCACCATAAGTTCAAAAAAATGTGTTACATAATTTTCTTCATGCATTCAAAGTTTTTCTGAAGTATAGGAAAATACCCCACCTTCTTGCATTAGTAGTTCATATAATCCTTCCTTTGACACATTTTTACATACCAGGAAATCTTGATCCATATTTGGTACCTTCAAAATAGGATCTATCTTCAATAATTTTGAAAGCTTCTAAAATGCTTCATCACATTGTTCGATACATATAAATTTCATTTTTATTTCTATAATTCAGTAATAGGATTTGCAATCTTTGAAATTTTTTTCACAAAATTTATATAATATTCCACTAAACCCATGCCACTACATACTTCATGTACATTAGTGTGCGTCATCCATTCTATAATTTCTCCCAACTTTTTCAGGTCTACCATGATTCCTTCTCTATAAATTATATGTCAAAAGTAATGAACGTTTGACTCATAAAATGGGCATTTAGAAATTTTTTCATTCAACTTATTATCTCTAAGACATTGTAATACATGTATTATATCTTTTGAGTGCTCTTATGGTGTATGAGGATATATCAAAATATCATCCAAAAACACTTGTACTAAATTGTCAAGGTATTGTCAAAGTACTAAACTCATTAAAATCATAAATACTCATAGTGCATTCATTAATCCAAAGGGAAATACTTAAATTTCACAATGTCTAAGACACATATTAAATGAAGTATTAGGAATATATTCCTTCTTTATTCTTAGTTGATGATATCCTGATCTTAAATCTATCTTACAAAGTACTTTATCTTCTTTCATATGATTGAATAAATCATCAATTCTAGGAAACATGTATTGATTCCTTATCATCTCTTTGTTTAATTGTCGATAATTGATACAAAGCCTCCATGATCCATATTTCTTCTATACGAATATTACCCATGCCCACCATGGTGATATACTTGGATGAATAAATCCCAAATCCAAAATTTTGTGAAATTGCATATATAATTCTCATAACTATAGAGTTGCCATATGGTTAGGAGCCTTTGCGATAGGTTTCATTTTTGGTTAAAGAAGTCCAATTATCTCTTTGGTAGTAACCCAATCATTTCCTTTGGAAACACATTTGAAAATTATGATGATATTAGATATTTTTATATACTCATTGTATCCTCTTTATGGTTCATAGTTGTCACAAAATATAATTTACATCCTTTTCTCATATATTTCTTTAGTTTTAATGTTGACAAAAATATTAATGACACTGCTCTATTCATCTCAACCAAGATTTGTTTTGTGTCCTGCATCATCTATAAAATAAATCTTCTTATTCTTATAGTCTAATACTATTTCATGACTATATAACTAGTCCATTCGTATTACTATATCATAAGATCCCAAAATAGTTGAATATAATGATACTTTAGTTACACATAAGATCCCAATGAGTCTTTAACTACCTATCCATTAGTAGAGCCCCAAAAATCTAGAGATTTAACTTTTCACATGTCTCTATGTACATGGTTAGTTACAATATTTTGTGATCTTTCAATAGAACAAATAATTCTCCCTCTTATCTTTTCAATTTGTTCATTAGTGTATCAGACATACTTTAAGATGAACACATCATATTTATCACGTCACCAACAAGTACATGTCCTAGCCCTTGAACATGTGCCTCTTCCCTAGAGAAGGAGTGAAGGTATACATAGTGGTAGAGGTAGAGATGGACCTTTTCCTTTTCTTTTTCTATCCATCCTTCCACTTCTATCAATTTTTACCTCATAAGATAAACAAAATCAAGTTTAATTAATTGATTTTAATTCACTTAAATAACTAATATTTTTTTGAGTGCAAAATAGTAAATGGGTCCAAGGCCCTAATGTATTTAATGCAACTCTTATACCATATGTAACACACCACTTCACGTCCATATTCTTACTAAGAACAATTATATGTATTATGTAATCTTAATAAAATAGTTTATGTATTTTTCTACAACCTCATCAAGCCTACCTAAAGTTTCTCATAAATGTCTTATTAATACGATTTTTTTTCAATTTTAATGTTATTTATATAGAGTCTATGCTACATTTTTCTTTTCATCTCCATGATGCATCAAGAATAATTCCTTATTCTAAACGGTATTTGGATAAACAACAATATTTTCATTTGTTTATCTACATTTAGATGATACTAATCTGAAATGTAGACAAACAAATGAAAATACTCTCACCACCGAAATATAATGAATCAAATTCTTTCTTAATTTAGTTTACTCATCATATATTTGATTTATTATCATAAAATCGTATTTTTAAAAGATACAATAATTGTATTACAACTTTTAAACTTTTAGTTATAATTAAATATAAAATAGCAAATCAAGAGTTAATGATACTTTGATATTAATGATAAGATCCTACTAATATGCATACAACATTTTAATGTATGAGTAAGTTTACAATAAATTACTCATATCTTGTTTACTTATGCAATTATTAACGTAAGTATAATTTATATGATTTACAATTTTGAATCATAAAAATTAATGGAAGTATAATTCATAATAATAATAATAAGCTTGTAGCGTAGCTATTAAACTTATTAAAAAATAATAATTTATATTTACCCAACTTTTTACAAATTATAAGTTCTTAAATCAAACCAATTATACATCATTCATATTGGAGTTTTCTTGGAAAAACATAATCGTAATTTTTATTTAATTATCAAGTTATTATGGTAATGCATTTATCAAGATTGGAAGAATTAGCTCACACAACACAAAACAACTTGTATTATTGCACATAATGCACACAGATTACATAGTATATATAACTGGACTCAGATCCAATTAATTCCAATCTTAGAGAAAGAAGTTGAGAGAATCTCTCAACTTCCTCAACAAACCCAAACCAAACTAAGTAAGCATAATCCTAACACCTTCCCTTAATGCTTACTTTAGATATTACAATAATACTTAATCAGAATTACAAAAGAATTACAACACTTGATCTTTCATCTCTTCGTCTGATCTAGTCTTCCTCAACTCTTTAAACTCACTCTGCAATCACCCAGTTTCTGCTCTTTCTTCTCCACACAATCGAGCTTCCCACTGAGACATTTAAAGTCAAACGCTTCTGACCATCTTTGACACTCGTTGTGAAACTGACACTTCTCGACCTCCTGAAGGATAGTCTCGACATTGAACCATTTTATTGATACACTTCCAACTGTGAAATTCCCCTGAAGAGAAAATTTTGACAGTTATATAGGACATCGATCTAAGTATGAAATGTTTTCAGCAAATAGTTAAACAACTGACCTTTCTACATACTTACAAGCTCACAAGGTATCCTGTAACTGTTGACTTTGAAGCACCGAAGTACAACAATAATCTTCAGTTTTAACAAACTTGTAGACATATTTAAGCTAGTAACATGTTCTTGTGCCACCGAAGAACTCAAGAACTACATGCTTGAATAATATCACTCTGTTACATATTTGGTTATGCATTATTTGATTCTTTTCACACAACAAATTTCACAGAATATATATCTAACATACATAAATAATAACTGTATTCTAGAAACGTTTGAGAGGTTCATCATCATTGGATGATTATTCATGCATAGCATCTAGTGAGTCCTCAGCTATGTTAGCTGACTCTTTCAGTTTTCCATTTAGAAGATCATTAGCACATGTTTTACAATTCAGTATTGTATGTCCACATCTTTGATAGTAGAAACATTCAATGCTTTTATTTGTTCTTCCTTTGGAGTATAGTGCAAATTCAGAATGTGAACTGACTTCCACTTCACCTTTCTTCATCCTCTTTTCTTCTGCTAAGAGTGTTGAAATCATGTCTTCCAGAGTTCGAGAGGGTATTTGAGTTAAAGTAAAAATAACATTGTCATATTTTTGAGACAAATTATTCAGCAAGACTGCTTTTGCATCATCTTCATCAACTTTAGAGTTGGAGTCAATCTCTTTCAAATTTGCTAACAAAGACTTTATATCATTTATGTGAGAAGACAATGATACTTCATCATGCATTTTTAATTTGAATAGCTGTAATTTTAATGAAAAATTGGCATTTACAGCCTTTTCCCCAAATATTGTACTCAATTGTGCCCACATTTCCGCAAAAGATTTTTCCAAATCTATTAGATGTAGTTGGGAATATGCAAGAGACAATCCAAGAATGGAATTGGCTCTATCATCTTTTTTCTCCCATTCAATTAATTGTCTGGGATCTGTAGGTGCCTTCTCTGTACCTTTTACTATTCCCCATAAATTCCTATGCATCATTTGAAGTTGTATTTTTACTTTCCAAGTATGAAAGTTAAAACCATTAAATTTTTCCAATGTAATATTCTCCATATTAACAAAAAAATTTAATTAGGAAATGAATACCTCTGCACAACGATCAATTCACCTCAATTGCCTGACGTTTCCCTCCCAATATGCAGCAATCATCTCTTCAAGTAATCAATAGATCACGAGCTGATCACGGGCTCTTCGAGTGATAAATAGATCATGAAAATAAAATAGCGGCTCAATAATAAACAGATTATAGTGGTTCTCTTTTGCTAAAGTGGCTACAACAGTTCCTTCAGTAGCTAGTTATGACAACTCTTCTCTCTTCGATCTACAACAGTGTCTGCAATATTAGAATTCGGCTCTTCTCAGCAGCGATTGAATTCAATCTCCTCCACAGAGAATGTCTCCATGGCTAATGTTATGGGCAACAATCTCACCTCTCACCTCAGCTCTGATACCATATCAAGATTGGAAGAATTAGCTCACACAACACAAAACAACTTGTATTATTGCAGATAATGCACATAGATTAAATACGTATATATAGTTGGACTCAGATCCAACTAATTCCAATATTAGAGAGAGAATTTGAGAGAATCTCCCAACTTCCTCAACAAACCCAAACCATACTAAGTAAGCATAATCCGAATAGCATTAACAATGGATCCAAATATCACATGGAATCTTTTCTTTTGTCTTAGGAATTCTACACATGGATTGGTTCGTCATTCGCCAAGTGAAACTTGTCTTATGATTTATTCTCAATTCGACTAGAACGTAATTGAACCTTTAATTTATCACTAATCCGACAAGGTTATGAAACCAACAAAGCCAACCATATGCTGGCCATATTATGAAACAATTTCAGAAAAAATTTAAAAACCTAATTATTCATTGGTTGAACAGTTTATCATATCTTATAAATACACTTACCATACAAATTTAAATATGATATCTTATAAATATGCTTACCATACAAATTTAAATATCTCACATTAAAGCAATTTCAAAATATTTTAATTCATTTTTTTAAGGACAAGCGCTGCGAATATATTTAAAAAATTATTGCAATTTATTGGTTTAACTTTGTATTCAAAATACCAAGTCTAAGTTGGAACTGAATTGGTGATTCATTTTCATAATTTAATCGAATATTATATTCAAATATTTTAATCCATGCAAGGAGGGTTATACCCATCCTCACAAGACTATAGAGTACATTTGTTCATTGTATTTAATAGTGTATGAATACAGTAAGGAGTTTCTGAGTTTTTTCAACCTCCTTCCACTTACTTTTCATTACACCACTGAATACATTGTTATTACTAACCTTAAACTCATATTACAGATGAGGTCTCTCCACATTATACAATATGTACTAGAAGAACTATTGCAATTGCTAGTTTAAAACCACAAAATCTACAAGATTGTTGAGAGGCTAGTGGTCACTGAATAATAAGGTTATCCACCTTATTGTGCACCCCTTAGCCAAACCTTGTGAGTGACCAAATATGTTTCCTACTCTCATGACAACATGAAACCTTCATGTAAAGTGTCCCTAGCTTTTCAACCTAGGTCATGAAAAAGGAGTGCTAGGAGGTGGAAACTTGAATGTTTTTCCTTCTCTTTTGAAGGTATGTTGTACACTTCTATACAACTGCATTACCCATATCTGGATTGATTGGAAATCATGTTCTCTATTCCTACACACACTATAATTAATGCATCAAATAATTCATAATCAAAGCCAAAATGCAACATTAATGATATAACGTTGTAGGGTACCTTGAATCAATAGAGAGTCTAGCATAAGATTGATGCAATCTCATGTCAATATATACAAGAGGTTTCTTGTCACATTACCTGCAAATAAATCTATCCAACGTTTTAATTTTAATGTGTCATAACCATAAGAGTTGAAACCATCAACTACATTGTATTAGTGAACATATAATTCATCCATATCATCATATAAACATTGAAATGATCCATCATCAAACTAAAAGTCAATAAAATAGGTCATCTATAAACAAATTCCCTTAGATAATTGAACATAATGATGTGTTGATTAGGGATATGGCAATCTCTAATTCCCATAAATATGACATACTTAGTAAAACTCTAAGCTTAAAAGGATTTGAAATATTTTTAATTAAATACCTCTTTCTAGAAGATCATATAAATTAAGGAAGGGGGTTCAAAATGTAAAGGAATCCATAAATGAAGGGAAATGGACAATAATTAGGAACGTGAAAGATATTATTAGGGACAAAGACCAAAAGGATAACAATAAATAGAAATTGGAGACAATTAGAATCCTTTCTTAGAACTATCAAGGCTTTCCATGGAAGAAGGGGCCTATGTTAAGTGGCATCCCAAGTGAAATTCATATTAAATTTTTGGTACAAACTTGGGAGCCTAAGGAATCTAAGGTCCCTAACATAGATGGATTTATATTGTGGTTAGTATTGAACAAAAAATCCTCTCATAGAGGGGTTGGAAGTATAACTTGTTAAATAATAACATGCATTTCTCCTCACATTCGTCTTAATAAAAAAAACCCTCTCAGTCAGTTCAATTGGATGGATATTTTAGATACCAATGCTAATAATATGTATATAGCAATTTGTTATTTTTATCCTAGTAATTCTACCTTTTATGAAAAAAACAATCTAGATAAAAATTGTCCCTATAAAATCTTAGAACAAGATATTGACAGTCTCGGAAATGAAGGTAGTATCCTCATACTAAGGGACTTTAATGATAGAAGTGAAACTAATCAATCTATTATCTTAAGCAATGATTGCAACACTAATCCTCTATGGCCAGACGATGACCGTCTTTTTGCTAATATAAACAAGAGAAATTCATAAGACCTTATTGAAAATTTATATGGTACTAAGCTAATCAAGCTTTGTAGTTTTCACGATCTAATCATTTGCAATGATCTAATGAAGTAGCCGAAATATAACTAGATGACTTGTATCGTTTGGATGGGTAGTAGTGTTGTGGATTATCTGATATTAAATATCCATATTTAAAATTAAATAGTAAATTTTGACCTTTTAAATGACTATGAACCTAAATCTGATCATAGACCTTTAACCCTAACTCTAAAATTTATCATGAACATAAACCCCTTGAAGATAACTTTGGTAACCACACGCATTTACTCTTTGAAAAAAAATAAAGTTGATCTCTTCTTAAAGGACTTAAACACCAAATTATATCTCCTATCATATAAAATAAATATTGAAGACAACTATCACAATTTTACAACAACCATCTCTACCTCGATAAACATTTTTAACTATCGAAGTGTTGTGTATAAAGAATAATAGTATTTCCAACACTCAGTATGATAATGAGTGTAAACTTCCTATAAAATTCATTAGGGATACCTCTAATGAGTCCTTGAAATATGATAACATTAATAGATACAAAACTCTAATTAAAAGGAGAAAAGGCACTACATAAATAGAAAGCAAGAAAATATTTTGCACCTTTTTAAGCCAGATTAAAAAAAAAATTGGAGGTAAATCATGACTCATAAAAATAAATAAAATGCTATGATTCCCCTGATAGACTGGAATTCCTATGAAGTAAAAATATTTATGAATCTAGTAATGTCTTGGAAAAAATTCCAAAAGTTTCTATATACAAGATGTTGTTTTTTCTATAGAAGACATAAATTTTGGGGTTCAAAGACTTGCAAATGGGAAAGCTAAGGACATCGAGGGATGCCACACTGAAACATTAAGAAATGGAGGGCATGTTTTGATCCCTCAGATACACAAGATCTTCAATTTAGCAGTCAAGCAGGGATTCCCTAAACCTTGGACTTAAAGCCTCACTGTACCTATTTTTAAAAGTGGGGATAAAAACAATCCCTATAATTATAGGACCATTATGATTAGCCACATTTATCCAAGCTATATGGAAGTGTTTTGGAAAATAACATAATCATATGGCTAGAAATCCATAGAAAAAGAGCTCAAGGTTAGCCTAGTTTTACAGGTTATCATTCAAATGTGGATCGCCTTAATATGCTTAGGATAATTGCATAGGAGTGTCACAACATTAAAACCAATCTCATTTTTTGTTATGTTGACATTAGGAAATATTTTGACATTGTGCCTAAGACCAACCTTTAGAATGGGTTAGGAGATCTAAAAGTTTCATCTCGGATGAGAAATATTGTCATAAGATTGTATGAGAACATTATTTCCAGGTTTAGGATCACTAAGGGTTGGTCAAAATAAATTAATTGCAATATAGAATTCAAGCAAGGTTGTCCCATATCCCCTACCCATTTTGGCATTTGCATTGACAAGTTAGAGGATTGTTTGGAAGTCGTAGGTTGTGTTGGACCAACTCTTTCTACTATAGTCATCATCCTTCTTCTCTATGCCAATGATATTGTTATTATGGAAAATAATTATTATGACCTTGGTAAGGAGCTTAGAATCCTCAAGGACTTATCCTCTAATACAGGTATGAGTGTGAGCACTAACAAAAAAAAGGTTTTGATCATTAAATCCAACAAGATCACCTACAATACTTTTTTATATGACAACAATATCTTGGTGGAAGTTCCTTAGTACAATCATCTTGGAATTCATATTCATCACAAGGTCAATTGCAACTATAGCATTCATATAAGGATAAATAGAGGGTGGAAATCTTATTATGTGCTTGAAAATAATTGTAAATTTGTATACCTTTGGCTATGGGATAAGAAAAATATCCTATTTGATAATCTTGTCACACCTTTTATCTTTTATGGATGTGATGTTTGGGGATGCAATATATATTTAGAATCATAGGGAAAGATAGAGGAGATCCAAAAGAATTTTATAGCCTATAATCTAAAAACTAAAGGTAATACACCCTATCTTATCCTCCTCATAGAAGTGAGTATTTCCCCATTAAGATCACAACTATGATTACGTAATTAATGTACAAGGGCAAGATAAACAACATGGATGACAAGAGGCTCTCAAAACTTCTTGAGACTCTAGCCAAAATCACGAATGGATCAAGAGAAGATGACATAATGATGCCAAGTCTTGGCTAAATCATTGGGGAATAAAAGAATTTATTATGTAGAATCATGACGATATTAAAAATAGTGTACAAGCTAAACTTAAGGAGAATATATGGTGTGATAAAGAATTAGAGGATAAAAGAAACTTAAGATATCACAAGGAGGTGGTTAACCCTAATCTTGAAGATCAAAAGTATCTGTATGTTTTGACTAGCGTAAAGAAGAGAATCAACCTTGATAAAATAAGAACTAATTCTCATGAGTTCCATAGTGAAACTGGGCATTGGGGAATCCTCAAAACACCAATGAGAGAAAGAATATGTCACCTTTGTGACACCAAGAGGGTTGAAGATGAAAATCACTTTCTCCTGGAGTTCCCTATGTATACCCAAATTAGATCTCAATTTTAAAATATTTATCACAATATTGACATTCCTAACCTTATAGTTAATCAAACATTTATTGATCTTGGAATGGTTCTCCTAATTCTTTTCAAGCATCGAAATAACATTTAAAATAAATCCAAGTAATCTCTTACTTTTCTTAGGGTATGATTGACCAATATTGTTCTTAGTAGAGATGTTAACCATCATCATCATCATCAATATATATTATGTAAAACCAATAGGAACAACTGGGGCACTACAATACTGCACATGTTGCATGTGTAGGACAACAAACACTCAAACATACATAGCTCATGCTCATGGCATGAATGCAATTGTAGAAAAAATATGGGATACTGAAATGCACCTTGTGAAAGTCGTTACTTCAAGAAATTTTGTCACTATTTGTTTGACTTTCTCATACTAACATTAGACAATCTTCTATAAAAATGAAAAAAAATTGAGTGAAGTAACACTATTATACACTAGTTTATCTTTTCAAATTTTGCAATTCCACAAATAAATAATCATGTATCAACATTTTTCAATCATCATAACAAATAAACTTGGAATTTTGTCTCCTAATTTATAATACTCTTGCTTCTTGCGAAACCAAGAAAGAAAAACACTATATATTATACTTAATTTTTTTTGTTACAAGGATTACTTGTTCTAATAGATGATTGATTGCATCTTGACCTTCCATTTATTTGGATACTTGAATACTTGCAATTGTTACAACAATACAATCATGAATTATATATATCTAAAATGTGTGATCTTAGTTTTCATTTTTTTTTTTCATTCTATAAATTGTTCTAGTCATTATAGTCACCTTTGTGTTGTTGATTGTTGTGTTTATTATATTTACTTTTTGGCTATTGTAAACTACTAAATCCATCTAATAATTATGACACCAACCATACAACTTAAATGGGCCTAATGGTTAAGAACATGTGTTTCCTCTTAAAAGATCACATATACCTTCTTAGACTTATTGTTTTTTAATTGATCTATTCACGTTTTGTTAGTATAAATTGCTTCAAAATAAATGTATATAATACTTATATGATAACTTTCAAAATTTATATTTCGTTTATTTCTAGGTATTTTTATTCACTATTTTAGTACTTATATTTTAACTTTTAAAATTTATATTTTTTTTATTTCTAAGTTTTTTTATTGATTATTTTTGTTAGTTTAAAATACTTCCAATATAATAAAGTATTTATAATCATAACTTTAAAAATTCATATTTATTTTATTTTTAAGTTTTTTTTATTTAAACTAGCTTAAAATGTTTTCAATATAATATAATATAATATAATATAATATATATATATATATATATATATAT